>VDFB02105785.1:209692876-209765368 GCA_007258455.2 Sequoia sempervirens | reverse complement strand
TTATTTCATTTGGCCATCTTCGAACAACTACCAACAAAAAGGTTTCGAAACTCAACAATTTGGCTTAAATTTTAGAGAATGTCTCTCAAGGACCATCTCATCATCAATATAGCATATACTCAAACCCCCAAAACCACTCCCAAGCCATACATACAAAATTTATTTGCAATTTATTGGAGATCCTTCAAACTGCCCTGCAAAAAGGCTATAAAATTAGCCCTGTTTTACAAACAAACTGCTCTTTAAACTTCTTCTAACCCCACAAGCTCTTGGAAAGTCATCAAATAGGTCACAAAACCCCAAATTCCACAAGTTTTAGAAAATAACTCAACCTCTAAGCCATAATTGATTAAAACCCTCAATTTTATAACAAATACATAAGGTTTTTAGCATCTCACAACTCAAGGCCTTCTAACCTCACCAAAGCATCAAAAAAAAAATTTAGGGTCTGCACACACATAATAAACCTTCACCTAGCCTTTAGACTCAGTAGATCTCAAAAACATCACTTTGGTTCCTCCATTTCAAGCCAAAATCTCACATTCTCAACCTAAAACAACATCACCAGCCCTATAAATGCCTTACCATTATTAAAAGAGTTAAGGAAACTTGAAAAAAAAACATTGTAAACCTTTCCTATGAGTCACAATTCACCATAGTAGGAGGAAGGATTCCATCACAAAAATTAAAGTAAACTCAGACCCTACTGGTCTGTACAAGCAAAATAAAGAAAAATGGATTTTCCTTTCACTAAAACAACCAAAGGTGTATCAAAACAAATTGAAATCTAGGTTAAGACCTTCCACCACAATTTTTCATGAATTTATTTTCATAAGAGGCCTGTACTAGGCTGTACACAGAGAAAAGAAACTGAAAACTCAAAAAAATGTTGAATTTCCACAGTTTTAGGCGTTGTGAAGAGCACCAATCTTCAAAGAAACTATTGATTGAATCCCCATTCAGGCTTGAATGATGTTTTAATACATTTCAAATGAGAATCATCTCCCTTCAATGCCCATAACTACCTTTGAACCACCAAACCCTTATTAAGCCTAGAAATACTAGTATTTATTATTTAAGAATGGTTTTGCTTACTAAGCTTTATCATGCAAATTTAATACTGTAAAGGCCTAGGACCACTTAGACACCCTTATAACATGACTTTTAGACTCTTTCTCTGCACTCCCACCTACTTTTTACATAATTTTCCTTTATGGCAATATCAACAATTATTTAATTCAAGAGTGCTTTTGCACATTTCTCCACCCTAACCTACTAATTCCCAAAGTACATAAAATATTGGTCTATTAGACCTTATTCAAGACAAAAAGACCTCAACATACTAAAATTTACCAACTGTCCTCCCAATTTACCATCAAACAATCACAAATTGAGGGTGAGGTGTGAGTGCTCCTGCACCATTCAGCTTTCAAAAACAAAGTCAATTAGGCTTGCAGATGTCTGGATCAAGCTAGCATTTGGTGGAAGAGGAAGAAAGATGGTTGGAACTCTAGATGCCCACCATACTAGATTTTGGTATTGAACCATGAGATTAGAAGAGAGATTTTATATCATGTATCAAAACATTAAGCATGCATTATTCCAACCAACGGAGAAGGAGATGATTACTTTGCTTCATTTTCATTTCCATAAGCATATCAAGGCATGGTAACCAAGAAGACCAAGGATGTCCAGTTTTATGTGGAGGTAATGGATGTGGTCCAAACTTTAGGAGGGTCAAGAAGGTCAATGTATGATCTTGATGAAATTGAGGAAGAACAACAAGAGAGGGACAAGAAAAATAAAATCAATACAGAGTTTCAAGGTTTTGTCAAGCGAGTAAGAGAGATATGGGAGTAGCCTCATCTGAAATATTTTGAACTAGAATTTGATATGTACCATTTAGAGAGCTTGGTTTTCATGGAATTCCTTTCAAAGCCTTTTATTTTATTATTCTTATGGTAAACTGTTTGGTAGAGTTGGTGGAATTACCTTTCTTAGTAGTAATCGCTATTAGTGAGATTGAGATTGTTAACCTTGAGACAGTAGGACTTGGGAAAAAGGAATTTGATATGGCTATTACTTTCAAAGACTTCAAGAAAGATGTACTCTGCATTGATGCCATTCCTCAATCTTCACTTGATGGCATCAAGGAATAGCTAAACTCCATGGTTATAAAGTATTATGAAAGAAGAATGAACTTTTACTACCATCCAATTTTGAAGACTATTATTGATGATTCAAAGCACATCAACCATGTGGTACAGATGATTAAATCCCAAAGAAAAGTTGTAGCAATGAAAGAGTTTGAAAAAGTGGAGAGAGCTACATTGGTGACTCAAGAGAAACTTCATCTTTCAAAAAACAAAGCCAATTAGGCTGGTAGATGTGTGGATCAAACCAACATTTGGTGGAAGAGGAAGAAAGATGACTGGAACTCTAGAGGCCCACCATACTAGATTTCAATATTCAACCATGAGAGTAGAAGAGAGAGTTGATATCATGTATCAAAACATTAAGCATGCATTCTTCCAGCCAGCAGAGAAGGAGGTGATTACTTTGCTTCATTTTCATTTGCATAACCATATCAAGGCATGGGAACCAAGAAGACCAAGGATGTTGAGTTTTATGTGGAGGTAATGGATGTGGTCAAAACTTTAAGATGGGCAAGAAGATCAATGTATGATTGTTAACCTTGAGAGAGTATTTATGTTGAGGAAATTTCCTTTAGATGCAAGGATTCAAAGCACATCAACCACATGTGGTACAAATGATTAAATCCTAGAGATGATCTGTAGCAATGAAAGAGTCTGAAAAGGTAGATAGAGAAACACTGGTGACTCAGGAGAAACTTCAGCTTTCAAAAACAAAGTCAATTAGGCTAGAGAGGTGTGGATCGGGCCAGCATTTGGTGGAAGAGGAAGAAAGATGAATGGAACTCTGGAGGCCCACCATACTAGATTTTGGTATTCAACCATGAGAGTAGATGAGAGAGATGATATCATGTATCAAAACATTAAGCATGCATTCTTCCAAGCCAATGGAGAAGGAGATGATTACTTTGCTTCATTTTCATTTGCATAACCATATTAAGGCATGGGAACCAAGAAGACCAAGGATTGAGAGTTTTATGTGGAGGTAATGGATGTGGTCCAAACTTTAGGAGGCGACAAGAGCGTCAATGTATGATTGGTGCAGGAGCACCATTCAGTAGGTTTTGTTCATCAAGGCAAATAAGGAGTAGAATATCATCAATTTACTAAAACCGGCCCGAACTTGTACATTTGAAGGTTTTGAGTCAATAAAAATGGCTTTTTGACCCATTCCTCTTTCTTTAGCCTCTGTAACTTGAGGAATGGGTCTTCACTAACATTATTAAGGTGTGGGAATGATGTGTTAGTGTTGGGGAGGTCTGAAAATGAGATGGGTGTGAAACCCATGTGTGTAAAAGTGAGTTTTCTTTAAGAAAAATGTGGTTTTGAAGAGTTAAATTGTGTTTTGTGTAGGGCAGCATTATTTTATGATTTTTTGAGCTTTTGTAGGGTATCAAAAACTTTTTTGAGTAATTTTTAGGTTGTGGTTAGCTTTGGAAGTATCATTTTCAATAAACCCCTAGGGTTTAGGCTACAATAGAGGCTTTTGTGGTTTACCCATTGTACGGTGGTATAGCTAAGATCTAATTATGGATTTTGAATTTTTGACACCTTAGAATTGCTACCCCAAGAGTTGGTAAGGTTTGGATAAGTTTAGAGTGTAGACCCTTTGTTCAACCAGATTGATCCCTTAAGGGTCCAAAGGGAAAAATGGCAGCAAACTTCAGCATGAGGTTACTCGGACACCATGATGCTTAGAACCTTCTCATCTAATCCAATGGGATCATGTTAGGCCCCTCTACAATAACCTCTCTTAGTTTTTGTTATCTCGGAGTGGTTTTCCCGTGGTGTCTAGTTTTCAGTTGATGAAAAAAGTGTCAAATGGAAGCAATGGAAAGTTGCAAATTGGTACAACTTTGGTTCTACAACTCGTGTGACCAAACAAACCATTCCAATGTGTCTAAATAGGAATTTTTACGCTAGGAATGGTCCTCTTTCACACCCAAACATGCGGAATCGCTCCGAGCTACGTTCAATCGGATTGATCCCTTAAGGGTCCAAATGGGAAAATGGCTGCAAACTTCAGCATGAGGTTACTCAGACATTGTGATTCTTAGAAACTTCTCGTCTGATCTGATGGGATCATGTTGGGCCCCTCTACAATAACCTCTATCGGTTTTTGTTATCTTGAAGTGGTTTTCCAGTGGTGTTCAGTTTTTAGTTGATGAAAAAAGTGTCAAATGGAAGCAGTGGAAAGTTGCAAAGTGGTGCAACTTTCATTTTGCAACTTGTGAGACCAAACAGCCTATTCCAATGCATCCAAATAGGCATTTTTATGCTATGAATGGTCCTTTTTCACACCCAAACATGCGGAATCACTCCGAGCTACGTTCAACCTGATCGATCCCTTAAGGGTCCAAAGGGAAAAATGGCTGCAAACTTCAGCATGAGGTTACTCGGACACCATGATGCTTAGAAACTTCTCGTCTAGTCCTATAGGATTGTGTTGAGCTCCTCTACAATAACCTCTCTCAGTTTTCATTATCTCGGAGTAGTTTTCCCATGGTGTCAAAGTTTTAGTTGATGAAAAAAGTGTCAAATGGAAGCAGTGGAAAGTTGGAAAGTGGTGCAACTTTCGTTTTGCAACTCGTGTGACCAAACGAACTATTCTAATGCATCTGAATAGGCATTTTTACACTAGGCATGGTCCTCTTTTTCACCCAAACACATGGAACCACTCTGAGCTATGTTCAACCAGATCGATCCCTTAAGGGTCCAAAGGGAAAAATGGATGCAAACTTCAGCATGAGGTTAGTTGGACATCGTGATGCTTAGAAACTTTTTGTATGATCCCATGGGATCATGTTGGGCCCCTCTACAATAACCTCTCTTGGTTTTTGTTATCTCAGAGTGGTTTTCCCGTGGTGTCCAGATTTCAGTTGATGGAAAAAGTGTCAAATGGAAGTAGTGGAAAGTTGCAAAGTGGTGCAACTTTCATTCTACAACTCGTGTGACCAAACAAACTATTCCAACACATACAAATAGGCATGTTCATGCTAGGCATGGTCCTCTCTCACACCCAAACATGCGGAATCGCTATGAGCTACATTCAACTAGATCGATCCCTTAAGGGTTTGAGTGTAGTATGTTGAAATAGGCCATTCCACCTATTGTTCAGGCTATGTCTCGGTGATATGGACCTAGTGTAAGTAGGATAGGGAGTAGGAATAAGAAAATAGCATTAGTAAAGGAATTGGAAGAGATTACTAGCTCTTCCCCTATTGAAAACTAAAAATTGAGGCCCCTTAAAAGCAAGGCTAGAAGAGGTGAAAAGAAGAAATTGCTTGAAAATAAGTTAGAATAGGTTTGAAATAGGGTGAGATTGTGGAGTTTGATGTGTTGAAAAGTTCTGCAAGGATAGGGGAGGTCAAAGTATGTTATGGCATGACATGCCCTAGTTGGGAAAATAGGGGTTTTGAATAAAAAGGAGAGGTTTGAGAGAGTAAAGGGTATGTGCAGGATCATAATGGAAAAAACACGGCCTTAAGTGGCAAAAAAATCAAAAAAATCAGAGTTAGGCAACTTGACATAAATATTTGAATAAGTTATCTATATTATTTCAAAAATATGTAAGAATAGAATCTGTAGCAAATTGAATGTAGTTTCTAAACTACTAGGTTTGTTTAAGAAAAAAAATGTATTTGGTGAAAATTTGAAATTTCAATGTAGTACTACTTAAATTTTAGGGAAAAATAGGAAGTAGGTGTTTGTCTGACCACCTTAACCAAAAATAAAAAATGATAATATTTTTTTATAATATTTTATATATAAGTAGAGGACTCATGTCCGATGTGATGCATATTTTTGTAAATTTTTTCCAAGTAAATAATTAATTATGAATTTTTATTACAACTTTTAAAATATAAAAACCATTATGTATGACCACCTTAACTTGGTCAAAACTTCATGAATTTTTTTTTTTCTTTTTTTAGTCCTATAATATGCAAAGCATAGAATGTGATGGATGTTTTGGATTCAAAAAATGTGATACCATTTGAAAGCTATAGATGTTTTTCAATCAGTCTATCAATCATGACTTTAGTCATAATTTGAATAGAAAATGAATAATAATTACTTATTAAATTGAAAGAAAATCATAATTTATACTGGTGGAGAGTTGAGAATCTCATTTAAAAACCCTTTTTGTTTCATCAATTTTGGGTTAAAAAAAAGTTGTCAGCCACATACCGATCATATTGCCACGTTTTGGCCCATCATGATCCTACACATACCCTAAACGTGGGTAAAGTCAAGGGGCAACATAATTTGGTGGTCAATTAAGTTTAATGCGGGAAAAATGAAAGAGTGTTGGAATAGGTTTGAGGTTGAGTTGGGGGTTAGTTTACCGCTTGTTTAGCCAAAAAGGAGGGGCTTCCAGTTAGTTTTAGGTTACGTTGGTACAAAAATGTAAAAGCGATACCTGAGACACACACACACACACACACACACACACACACACACACACACACACACACACACACATATATATGCTTTAACCACAAAGAAGCATAATTAGAAGTTGGAATATCACATATCATGCTTTAAACAACAAAGAAACCACCATAAACTTGAATGTCATTTTAAAACAACAAAATTGGCAAAAAAAAAAGTGTTTATAACTTTGCAAAAATGTGAATAAAATCACACTGATTTTCGTGTGAAAAAAAAACCATGAGACCAAAGCTTGTTGCTTACTATTATGCTTTGATAGATTTTTTCCAAGCATCCATAGCTTGTTCAAAAGTACTTTTTTTAGGCTTTTAGCCATAGCAGCAAGGCAATGAATTGTTTGATAAAATGCTTTGGTAGACATGTATGAAAAATGTGGTAGCATAGACAAGGCAGTGAACTATTTGAAAAAATGCCTCAAAGAAATGTGGTTTCATGGTGATGGAATGGCATGATGAATGCCATAACAAGAAAATTGCTATGGATTGTCATGGTATTCCACCACCATTGAGACCACATTTCTTTGAGGCTTTTTTTCAAACAGTTCGTTACCTTGTCTATGCTATTGCTTATTATTATGCTTTGATAGATTTTTTCCAAGCATCCATAGCTTGTTTGGAAGCACCTGTTTTAGGCTTTTAGCCATAGCAGCAAGGAGGTGAAATTTTTGATAAAATGCTTTGGTAAACATCTATGAAAAATGTGGTAGCATAGACAAGGCAGTGAACTATTTGAAAAAATGCCTCAAAGAAATGTGGTCTCATGGTGATGGAATGCCATGACAAGAAAATTGCTATGGATTTTCATGGCATTCCACCACCATTGAGGCCACATTTCTTTGAGGCTTTTATTCAAACAGTTCACTGCCTTGTCTATGCTATTGCTTATTATTATGATTTGATAGATTTTTTCCAAGCATCCATAGCTTGTTTGGAAGCACCTATTTTATGATTTTAGCCATAGCAGGAAGGAGGTGAATTGTTTGATAAAATTCTTTGCTAAACATGTATGAAAAATGTGGTAGCATAAACAAGGCAGTGAATTGTTTGAAAAAATTCCTCAAATAAATGTGGTCTCATGTTGATGGAATGCTATCACAATCCATAGCTTGTTTGAAAGCACCTATTTTAGGCTTTTAGCCATAGTATAAAGGCAATGAACTATTTGATAAAATGCTTTGATAGACATGTATGAAAAATGTGTTAGCATAGACAAGGTAGTGAACTCTTTGAAAAAATTCCTCAAAGAAATGAGTTCTCATGGTGATGGAATGCCATGACAATCAAAGGTCTCATGGTGATGGAATGCCATGACAATCAAAAGCATTTGATTGTCATGGCATTCCATCACCATGAGACCTCATTTCTTTGAGGCATTTTTTCAAAGATTTCACTGCCTTGTCTATGATATTGCTTACTATTATGCTTTTGATAGATTTTTTCCAAGCATCGATAGCTTGTTCAAAAGAACTTGTTTTAGGCTTTCAACATGGAAAAGTGTGAATTCATGAAGGAAGAACTAGTATACCTTGGTTTTGTCATCTCGAAGGGAAGTTTGAAGATGGATCCTTCAAAGGTGGTTGCTATTCTTACTTGGCCAACATGAAAATCCATGGGAGATGTGAGAAGCTTCCATGGACTTGCAAGCTTTTATAGAAGTCAAAACATGAGATTAGTTGTTTTCCAACGTCTCTCTTTTCAAAAGACAGTTGCAATAAGTTTGAGGGAGTTTTTAAGACTTCAAATATTCCTCTCTTGGTTGAGGCAAGGTTGATGTTGATGTTTTGAAGAAGTTTCAATAAGAAGTTTTTTGTTTTTCCTATGTTTTTTTGAAGAATTTGTTGATCCTGTACTTGGTACGGACTGTATGTTCAATTTCATGCTCCAAGCCCATAATGGTTGGATAGGTAATTGAATAAGCTTTCCTTTGGCATTGGAATGGTGATATTTCATTGAGTATCAAGGGATATATTCCAATTTCTCTATCGAGTGGTCTGGAAACCCTTAAAATTAGGGTTTTTGGTGAAAAATGTATATTTCTTCCATTCCCACATAAAATTGGAAAATCTTGGTGGGATGGAAGATATAAGGTTGTACTAGAATGGCAGGCTCATTGTTGGAAGTTGTGCATGAATTTTGGCTTGACATCTCTATGTGGAAAGCATAATTGACAAAAAAATAAATGAGTTTTTTCTTGATTTTGAAGAATTTGTTTAAGAGGCACTTAGGAATGGTGGAAATAGGTGTGGAGAACCTATAGGAGTTTTAATTTTGGCTTTGGGGTGAAGGGGAGAGCCTAGATAGTCAAGACCTAGGTGTAGGTCTGTGAATTAGGCCTTTTGGAGCAGCAGTAGAAAGGGCCATTGTGAGTGATGTTTTGACTATCAAGAGGAAGGGTTTTGGAACCTTGTACGGGTCCATCTTAGGGGTCTGAATCCATAGGTTTGGTTTCTTAATAGTATTTCTTGTGTTTTTTATTTTGACTGTCCTACTAGGCAAGGGCTGCAAGCCTTAAGAGAGAGTGAGGTCTAAGTCACCATAGTGATGGGTGTTTGTTGAAACCTAAATGCTAGAGGGTTGTTAAAACTTTTTTGACTTAATGAGACATGATCCACAATTTTTCAAGCTTTGTGAGTGGTTTTAGTTGTGAACCCTACGTGTGTGGGGTTGATCTCTTAAAGAATAGTGGAGTTTATGACTCATGAGAGTATTTGAGAGAAGCATTCAATGGAGTGACTTTTCCATTTGTGATTTTGAGTTTTCCTTCCCTACCACTTTGTATCATTTCTAAAGCTTATGCAAGCTAATTCCATGTTGTTTGTGGTGGTGGAAGGAGTATTTAAGGTTTGTAAGTACCTTATGCAATAAACCCTCCTTTGTAGGGCTTGATTTGTGCATAGAATAAGCTTAGTCAATAAACATGATGTGAGTAATGTCTTGGAATTCAAATGAAATGATTGAGGTGTAAATGGTTGATTGTAGTATCTTGATCTTGAGGAACTAGTTGGTAAAAGTGAAAATGTGGTGAGTTGTTTAAGGAATTGAAAGATTCGGAGCTCTTTATCAGGTTTTTTCTTTGAATTCATATAAATTGATGATGACAAAGGTGTGTTAGGATCTGATGGATATAGGTTGTAACATGAAAGATTGGTTATTGGTTATTTTTCCTAGGTAAAGAAAATTGAGTGGAAGGGTGCCTTCGTGAATGATGAAAGAGTGGATTGTTTAGTGACTCTAATTAGGTTTCTTGTGCATGGATTAGTCATTTTTGTTGATAAATAAGATGTTTGAAGCTTGAGGATGATAAGAAGTATTGAAATGAGTTGGCTTGTTGTTTCCTTGTGGTTTGCAAATGAAACAATGTGATTTTTGATGAAAAGAGACAATTTTTAGTTGCTTATTCAAGAGAGAAAAATTAGAAGTTTGTGTTCTTGTAATTAGATTTTGAAATACAAATTCCTTGTTTTTGAGTTTGCAGCATTACTCTAGATTGTTTTGTTTTCTTGTGTTGGGAATTTAGGAACACCCAAAGTTAAATCATAGTGTGAATACATGTAAAGAGGAGTTAATTTCCAATTTCAAGAGTTGGACTTGGTTAGCTTTAGGAAACAAAAGAATAAGAGGCAGTTTTTAGTGCCCGATAGAGTCCTTTTAGAAGCAAGTTTAAGAGTCCAACAGGGTTTTTATTCACTACTCCACCAATGCAGGTCAAGTAAATTTGTGGAGTAGGTTAATGTTAGGATTTTTTTCATGTTTTGATGATTTTAAGTGTAGGGAAAATCAAGAATACCATGGTGGAGTTGTTGCTACACTGGAAAATAGAGGATTTTCCTATACAAAGTGATGCTACAGTCATGGGTCATGAATAAAAAAATCTTGCAGAGCCTTGGAAATGATTTAGAAGGTCTTGGAAGACAAAAAATCATGTTCCAGGTGGTGGCCAGAGAAATAGAGGTTTGCTAGAGTATTTTTCACAAAACCCTCCTTGATTTGTACTTTTACACCCTATAAATGAGGGTTTATTGGATCAGAACATTTGCATGGTTTTCAATCCCTATAAATGGTGAAATATTGAGTTACAAGACATGATTGAAGACTATTTTGAGGTTTTGAGTGATTTGGAATGGTTTTGAAGGGGTCTCCTTTGTAAAACAGGCCTAATCTACTAGCCTTTCTTCAGAGGATAGTCTAAAATCTGATGATTTTATTTATGTCAAACGTCTAAGAACTTTGATATGTTGTGATGTGCTGGAAAGTGTTTCTAAATGTGCATTGAGTTTTTTAATAAGCTTTGAGATAGGAATGTAACTACCTGATTCAATGGTTGACAAACCTACTAGAGGAATATGATATTGTCTGATCAAAACAAAGATATTTGTTTAAATAGTGGAAAGGATGATATTGAGTGCTTGGTTACTATCAAAATAATGATATGATTGATGTTACTAAATTTGGTTAAGGTGTATAAGACAGGTTTGGTGACTTTGATTGTTGGATGGGTGAGTATTATGAATCCTTTTGAGCAAATTGGTGATTAACCACAAGATGATAATCAATATTCAACATAGTAGGATTTTGTAACCTGTAAATAGACTACTACAGTCAAAATATGGTGAGTAAAGTGCTTGATAATGGACTAATAACAGTAAGGTATGGTTTATTTGATTTGTTGCCTTGGTGAATAAATGAAAGGATGAATTGTTCAAGTGTCAATAATTAGGTTTATGTTGTTTTTATGGTGGTTGAGAATGATGTGAATCTAATTGATTAAGTCAAAGTTTTCTTTAATATGGTTTTTTCTTTGAATGAGTCAATTGGAATACTGATTAGTGGAATGATGAATGATGGCCTATGGAATGGCTAAGAGAATTTGAGTGGATTTTGGTTGAATGAAAAGTAGATTTCTAATGAAATTATATATTTGATCTTCTCCTGATTCTATTTGGGATTGAAATCCCTTGAAGAAATGATGTTGATGGTACTTGTTGGATGCTCTGCATTAGATGTACCCTGATGATTAAGTGTTTTGATATGATGCTCTACATCACTAACTGCCTTGTCTATGCTATTGCTTACTATTATGGTTTCATAGATTTTTTCCAAGCATCCATAGTTTGTTGTGCTGGTGCACCTTTTCAAGCACATGCCTCCATGTGAAATAATTGCATCGTGTTGCTTATGTTGAATTTCTAAACAACCATATTGTACAGTTAAAATTTTGTCATCTATCAACATCTAGTTATTAGTTATGGAATTTGAAGTAATGCTTTGAGTTTGAATGATGTGTAATGCAATGTAACAAACAATATGAATATAAACTACACAAATCTATTAAGTAGAATTCATTAGTTAAGTTCTCTTTATTCTATTACCTCCATGTACGTTTGAGTGAATCCGCTGGCACTAGGAGGTGTTTTCTTGAAACTGCCAATATTAGCTTGTTCAACATCCAAAATCACATGTATTAGAATACCATTCATAAAACAATGCTATTAACATGTAATACATTTATAATTGTTTACTAGTTACATACCCCACTGATAGGTGTACTACAAAAATAAGTAGGTGGAGGACCAGTGTATCCAGTCTCAACATTGTGACCTTGCAATTTTATTAAAATAATAAAACTAAATTAGTTAATCATGCATTTCAGAATCAAAATTTAATAAATTAAATTCAATGAACATGCTGACTTTTACCTGAATATCATTGCCATATGCATGATGCAAAATTTCAGTTGTCCTCTGCATCCCTGTAGCAGCATATGGATCATGTGTAACAGCATACAGATCCTACATAGTAGCATACGGATCTTGCGTAGCAGCATACAAATCCTGCGTAGCAGCCTCCTGAGTGTCAGTGGGGTCATATGAACAAGTCACCCCACAATATTGACACACATGGGTTTGAAGGCCACCACCCGAAGACTCCCTTGGATGGCGTTGTACAATAGGGATAGTATGATGGATGACACTCTAGGTCAAAGTGTTGATCGCCTGCAATGTCTCTACATCAGTACTCTCCTTCACAATGACATGAATAACAATGTGCTCACAAGGCAGCCTAGTGAGAGGTCTTCTCCCTTGCTGTGCAAGATCCAACTGTGCACTGGGCCTATCCTGAGCCGACCCCCCACCTCTCCCCTGGAACTCCCTCATATCAAAATAATTTGGGATTTTGTTCAATATGAACTCATTGTATAGTATCCTAAGAAAATATTGGGGGACTTCAGAATTGTTGCACGATGGGTAATCAAAGACCAAGTACCACCTATCATAAAAACAGTTCCTAATCTCTTGGTGGTGGCACTAATGAATAGGAAACCTCTTCGCATTGAGGCTAATATTTTGATTTTTTCTAGGGTCAGTGAATAGAGAGCACTAAATCACCTTTAGTAATTTTTAAATCTTTTACTTGTTTATATGATAGTTTATCTGCATAATATTTCGTAGTTGCTTGCCTCCTATCTTGCCATCCTGTTATTTGTTGGGTTATTGAATCTACATTTTTTAACATCTCTTTCATTGAATTTTCTAGTGTCATTCTTTCTGCAGTTGAAGCATTTGGATCACTCAACCTACTGATAAGATCCTCAATTTGTTTTTTATTGTTTTCAATTTCACTCAATTTTTTTTGAGTGTCAAGAGGGTGTTGAGTGATTCATGGGGGAGGTTGATTTTGTTGAGGATTTTGTTGAGGAGGATTTTCTTGTTCTTCTCATTGAGGATTTTCAAGATTTGCAAGATTATTTGCATCTCCTACAAATTAAAAAAATCAAATCAAATCTAACCTAAAACAAATAAAATCAACTTGAAACTAAGAAATTCAAAAAAAATACCAAACAATACTTACCTCCTGCACCTCTTCATCATCGTGGCACCATCTTTGCAAATGAAAAACAACTATTGTTGATGAATTTTGTAGAATGCCTCCTCCTAGAGTGTGAGCGCGAAAATGAGGGTTTTTTGCTGTGGGCAAAGCAAAAAAATAGAAAAGAGAAAATGAATAGCTTTCACTTTTTTTTTTGCTTTTAAAATGCAATACTATGAGCGCGTTATTATGTGTTATAACACACTTGCGTTATGTCGTTTTCAATCTTTTTTTGAAGTTGGACACAAAAGTGTAAGCCAACTTCATGCACCCGCCCTTAGGTCAAATTATGGTGTCTATACATGTGCATGGTATGGTCTTAAAAAGGTGACTTTGAAGAAGTGGTTTTTGATACATGTGTATTAAAAAAAAGTTTTATCGTTTGGGTATTAGAATAGATTACATATTTGAAAACTAGACTCAAAATAATAAATTTCATATTAATAAACTTTTTCAAAATTCAATGTGTAAGTGCTTCAAATATTGAGTTTAATTGTGAAAAATTCTAAAAAATTGAGAAAAACACTTCCACTTTTTGAACATTTTGTGGACCCAACTTCTTGCACCTACCCTATAATTTATTGAAATATCTTCCATTTACATCCTATATTTATTATTAATTTAAATAAAATACCATGCCTTCTTTCTTCGAGCCTTTTCAATCAAGAAGAATACAATCCCTATGATAATAATAAATAATATTTGTTGATCAAGATGAACTCAATTAATCCTTAGAAAATATTTCACTAACCAAGAATTCTACAAGAACTCATCTACCATCCATCATCCCTCAAACCCAAGAGCCACCTCCAAAATCCTCCCCTCCAACTCCTAAATCTCTATCCATTAGTCAGCCCCTTGAAGAAAAAATCCTTGATCACATTTTCATGAAAGATAAAGATGTCATGATTAGGTAACTCCTATATTTTGAATCCAAACTTCCCATATCCTCTCCCCTCATTCAATTATCCTCAATCATCCCTCCTATACCAGTGATAAGGGAAATCAATCCATCATTGAAATTCTATCTAAAATTTTATCCATATTCATAATCATGATCTCTACTTTCTATGCTCAACAAAATATAAAAAACCAATCATACTTAGTGCACCTCCTATTTGGGTACATCATCCCAAAAATATTAGAAATTAAAATCATCACAACCTAATCATGTTCCTTCAACATCCTATTCTAATCCTTCATCCTGAAATATTTACAATATAAACCACCCCAACCAAATATTCCATCCACCATACCTTTTTAATAAAAACAATCCCAACCAAATCCCATTTCATCTTCTTTATATTTGAATATTTCATCCCCTAGACACTTACAATCCAATCCTTCATCTTTTGAATCTCTTATATCCACCTCATCTCAATTATTTAATTATTCTTTAAGTAATATTAAGCAGAAACCTCAATCCACAATGCACAAAGGAATTTGTTCCCTCTTGTATCATTAAAAATCCCATTCCATCCATATACTTTTTAACAATGTGGTTGTTAATAACAAAAAATGAAATCTATGATTTAAAATTTATAACATAAAAATTGTCACCCTTGACAATTTCACAATAGTCTTTTCTCCCCCTTATGTGCTTGGACCTAATTACACATGTAATTTCCTAATTATGCCTATAATTTACAATCTTAAAAATGTTATCACTAAACCAAGCATGGGAAATCAAAGTAGGCATTTAATATTTTTCCCCAGACAATTTATATCCTTGAAAAGTAGGAATGAAATCTAGGGCATAGGGCACCCTAGACTACCTATTTTGGCTCTAAATTTAAATATTTTAGTGTTAGTAATTTATAATTTGAAATTGCCGGTATTGGCATGGTGTGATGGTTTATAGGTGGCATTGTTGTTCTTGCCACCAAGGTTCAAACCCTATTGGGGTGGTATTGTTGAATGGTTGTATCCGATTCATAGCTCCGGTCAAAAACGTTTACCCCTTGAATAAAAAAAATAAAAAAATAATAATTTGAAATTAAAATTTTAATTATTGGCTATCAAGATTTAATTTTTGGGAAATTAGAATAATTACATATATAAACACATAATATTTTCACCATTTTAATCCTAAGCAACAACAAGAAATTTTGGAGATTAATTATTATACATCCTAAAATCAATTCAAGACTAGTCAAGAGAAAAAATTTCATGATTAGTGAAGCATTGTGTCATTCAAGCATCATGTTAATTTTTATACGATTTGTGTTCATGTTTTACATGCATTTCATTTTTAAGCTCTAACACTTGTAGATATTTAAATGAAATCAAGCCAAGGAACAATTGATCCTTGAAGTTGATCATGAGTGTGAATTCAATCCATCAAAGAGATCGGATTTAAGTGTTGAGTTGTACTAAATTATAAATTCATTAATTGTTTATCATTTAGCCTCTATCCCTCAAAATGGTAATCTCTCGTTTATCATAAATTATTTCATTATACAGGTAGGAAGACCAACATAGGGTTTGGTATAAGGAAAACCCTATATCAAGTCTTACCCTCTTTTTATGTGTGTAGGTTACAAGTCTAAAGTGAATTGGAGGAAAATTGATGGCTATTTGTTCATCCTTGCACTTAAACCCTACAAGTCATCAAGTCACAGAATGATCCACATTTTTTTATCAAATAAAGAACTTGTGACAACCAACCCTAGAAGATAGAAGCTGCAAACCATGGACCTCAAGCTTGTGAAAGTAGTTTTCAAGAATCAGGTCTTCATTCTAGGTCACATAGCACCTTATATTGGCTAAGTTCAATTGAAATTTAAATTCTAGACCTGTTCTTCTATGTTTTGCTTCTACATTTTTAGATCCCAATTTTTCCTCCCTATTTTTAGTTTCTTAGAATTCATAATGGGACATTGAATTTCATAGTTTAGATAGTAATATCATTGCATCGCATCAAAATACAAAATCCAAAAGCATCTAAAGAGACCCAAGGCTAATTAGAATGGTAAACCTCCACAATACCTCACACAAAACCTATTGTAAATTTTTATCCTCCAAATACCTATATCTCAAAAGATGGAAATACCATGATTTGAGAAGTACAATGGTAAGGGAGATCCTAACAACCATGTATCAATTTTTAGTACATTATGTAGAGACATCATTTTTGACTTGACAAGTGCCTAGATTAGCTCTTTCCAACATTATTGAAATATATGGCCTTGGAATGGTTTTCCATTGGCAAATAACTTAATAAATTCATTCATTGAAATTTCTAGCACATTTATCCAACACTTTAAATAAAACATTTTTCCTCAAGTGATGTTAACTAACTTAGTGCATTGTAAACAAGGACCAATTTTATAGGATGGTACAATTTTTTCTTTACTCACAAATCCAGGCCATTTTCTTCCTAATGTTGATGTATAAAGGGTGTTTATGGGAAATTTGAAAGCTAATATTCAAGACAAGATACTATTGATGAAGTATCCATCCTTTCAAAACTTATGTACAACTCTTAATGATTATTAGATATAGGTTCTAGTCAACATGAGGGTACACCTTCATCAACTCCTACTAATCAATTTGAATGTGAACCTAAAAACAAATACCAAAAATTCAAAAAGAAAAAATAAGAATTTTGTTAGGATAAACACTCATGAGATAGATAATAACATTGAAACACATGTCACTATTGTAATTACAACTCCTTATCAATTTATGCCAAGAGATAGATAGTTTAGGCCAAGAGTATGTGTAGTAGTAAGAATTGTATGGATAAGAGTAGTGGAGTGAGAGCAATTGCTCATCGGTGTTGCCTAAAGAGAAGTGTGCAAGTGTTGTCAAAGGGAAAGATGTTTCCCTTTGCCATTGATGTCAAATGGGGATAGTATGATCTAAAAAACACAGGGGAATAGTGATGTCTAAAAAAATCCTCAAGATAGGGGGAGAGAATAGTGTCTAAAATACACAAATAAAAGAAATGTAAGAGATGCCCCAGTAAGGGGGAGCATTGCTTGATGCAGAGATGCTTTTGTTGTTGATGGTTTTCAAAGCTGGTGTTTCCATCAAAGAAAAAGGGGGAGATTGTTGGAAGATTTATGGTGTTGTCATTGATATCAACACTCCTAGATTATTACAATAATTCCTGGTTGGAAGCTTCTAGTTCCCACCCAGCAAATTTGAATTCGCCTACCCTAAATTCCTCTCGCTCAGTTGCGCAGCCCCTGTCACTGGATTGCAAATTGATTGTGAATCTCTCTAATTCTCCCCTCCCTATCGTGGCTTCTATAAGTGTTGGTGTTTCTGCATCATTGTAATGTGGTGCGGGCCTTGTTAAGTCTAGATCTGTTCAACCATGTGTTGCAAAGCATAAGGTGTATGTTGTGCCCTTGGTTGGAGTGGATGAGTTAATCATTAGATCTGGGTTGCCTTTCCATAATGTGAATGCGGCTATGGGTGTGGTACAGGCTTCCTTGAACTCTACTATAGTGGAGGGTGACCATCCTCAGCCTTCTTTTTTTGATGTTGTGAAGTCTAAGAGGATTAGGGAGGGCTTTGTGCATCTTTTTGCAGTTAGTGCTCCTATTGTCTCTCTTGCTAAGGAAGTTGATGAAAATATTACTTTTTACTCTAAAAATGCTCTTATTTTCATTTTTTTCATTTATGGCCTTCCCTCCCCGATTTGCATCTTTGGATCACCAACCATTGGTCTCCTTTGGTTGATGGTTCAATGGAGATTTACCTTTCTACAAGGGGTTTTTTGTTGTGGATTTCAGCTCTCCTAATGATAGATAGGCTATTCTTGACTATCTCTTGTGGGTTTGGGACTCTCATCCCCTCTCCATTAGACCTCAAGGGTTTATTCTTTTAATCCTTTGAATGAATCCTTAGATGTTATTCCTATTTGGATAATATTACCTTATCTTCCCTTACAGTTCTAGTGCTCCTCTTCCTATCAAGGCATTGGTAATGCTATAGGTAGGTTCTTGAGAGTGGATAAGGCTTCCAAGAATTTTACTCATACCTCCTTTGCTAGGATCCTAGTGGAGGTTGATATTTCAAAGGATCTACCTAGTGAGGTAGTTTTGCAGGTTAACAATTGGTCATGGTCTCAAATGGTGGATTACGAGGGTCTTCCATTTTGTTGCAGACATTGTTTTGTTGTAGGTCACTTGGATTATGATTGTTCTCATGGCTCCCGCATTGTTTCTTCTTCTACCTGGTGGAACAACTCACTCCATGAACACTTAACATGACACCTTGCTACTGATCCTACTTTTGCTGATGAAGACTCAAGGCCTCCTACTCCTTCTGGGAAGAAAAAAAACAGTAACAATACTTCTACTGCCCCTACAAGTTCTCCTTTGTAGGTTCTTTCTACATCACATGAATCGGTTATGGTGGATGTTTCTCTTCCTGTAGATATGTCGAGGAAATCTCTAGTTATGGTTATTCCTAATGTTGTTAATACTACTTCTCTGGCTACTCCTGTTTTGGAAAATGATGTTGAAAATCCTACAGTTTCAGGCTTGGTTTCAAATGCTTCACCTGAAGTATCAACTATTCCTCTTATTTGCTACTCTAGAGGGAAGTATTCTCCCTTTTGGTGAAAATTTATCAATTTCAATTTCTGATTCTCCTTGGACAACAGTTCATAGAAAGAAGAAGCATTATTCTAAAAAAGTTACAATTTTTCTTGACTTTCCATCTAAGGCTTTGCTTGGTCCAAGTGCTATTCCTTGAATAGTTTCTCGTTGTTTGTTGTTTTTGACTAGTCCTATGTTTATTGTTGTTTCTCTTGGTTTGGCTGTGTTGGACCAACCTATTTTGCAGAGCTATTTGGCTCTATTTTTTCATTTTGTAAGGGTTAGGGCCCTTCCCTACTTATCTAATAAAAAATACTGCTATATTTTTGGAAGATTTTTTTTGTTTTTATTAGTTTCAATTGTGGATGTGTTGTGGTTTGATTTCACACTGACCTCAACAACTAGTGTGGAGATTGTTGGAGTTGTTGAGTGTTGCACTATGTTTTCATCTATGGTATGGTTTGGTGTCAAACTCTAGTGTAGTCATGATGAGAAGGTTTTTTAGTGTTGAGTAGGTGTTGCTAATGCAAACGGTTCACTTGGTTTCCAAGTGTTTTTGAGAAAATTTGAATAAAAGAGTGCATAGTGTGACAAAGGTGTGTTCATTATTGTGCTTTATATTTCTTAATGGTTGAATATATTCTTGTGCGATTTGAATGTGATGATGAGAGGTGTTTATAGGTGCTATATCCATATTTTTAGGTTTTGGATCATTCTACAGTGGAAGATGTGTTTAATAGTGTGTTTTTCTATGAAGAAGGATTGTTTGGCAGAAATGAGATTGTTGTACATTTCTCTGTAGTAATGTTTCCTATCTTGGAGATTTGGGAATGTGTTAATATTACCTCTATCTACCTTTCCTTCAATTTTTTTGTGTTCAATTTTTTCATAAGTTTGAATTCATAGTTTGTGTTTTGTGGTAGTATGTCTAGTTGCACAAAATGATGGTGTTCTTACTTTCAAGTGGTTGTGGTAGTCTTGCAGAATAATTTGGTGTTGTTGGAATATTTTGGGATGTTATGAAGATGTTGTGAAATGCTGATTTATCATTTGTATGTGGTCGCTTGTTAGTGTTAGTGTAGGTTTGGTCAACCTAGGTGCTAGTGCTAATTGCAAAGAGTTTATATTGTTCATGAAAGCATGGTGAATAATTTTTGGTGTAGATTTGGGTCCTAGTTAACCCTTCTTGTGGTCTTCCTTAGCTTCTTTCCACTACAAAAGTGTTTGGTGATGACCTATATAATGGACACACATTTGAGGTGCATACATTTCATTGTGGCTAATATGAAGAATGTTTTTGAGGTTGTCGTTGGTATAAATGCAAGATGAATTATTGGAGATTTGTGTGGTGTGTGTGCAATGTGTGAAAGATGTGAATGTGATCAACTGTGGTGATTTGAGTGTGAGCTTAAATTCCTATGACTTTGGATGCAATAAGCAAAAGGTGTCTATATTTTTCATTGTTCCTAAAGTTGCTAGAGGTAGTGAGCCAAAGGTTACAGATGGTGAAGAGTTGTAGTGGTGGATTTTTCCTATTTCTTAGAGATAGTCAATCTCTTTGTAATAGTTTTCTTATATTCTTCTTTTTTCTAGGTAGTGAGCCCTTGATAGTAGGTCTTTCTTCCTTTCTGGTCAATGAGCCAATGGAAGTGAACCTAATTATATTTGATATTTCTATTCATATATATGTGAGCTAACATCATCATGTTTTTTCTCTGCTTAAGGTTTTCCAAGTAAATCTGGTGTTCTATTGTGTTTGGTTATGTTTGTATTATTATTTCATATGTTTACATTCTTCTATTTGGGTATGTAGGATCATCATGGGCCAAAAAGTGGCGATATGATGGGTATGTGGCTGATGACTTTACTTTACCCAAAATTGATGAAACAAAAAGGGTTTTTAAAGGAGATTCCAAACTTTCCACCAATATAAATTATGCTTTACTTTAAATTTAATAAATAATTATTATTCATTTTCTATTTGAATTATGACTAAATTCCTGATTGGTAAGTTGATTGAAAAACATCTATAGCTTTCAAATAGTATCACATTTTTTGAATCCAAAACATGCGTCACTTTCTATACTTTGCATACTATAGTATTAAAAAAAATGAATTTCATGAAGTTTTGACCAAGTTAAGGTGGCCAACCATACGATTTTTTTATATTTTTTAAAATTTGTAATAAAAAATTCATAATTAATTATTAACTTGGAAAAAAGTTACAAAAAATTATGCATCACATCAGGACATGAGTCCTCTATTTATATCTAAAATCTTATAAAAAATATTATCATTTTATTGTGGTTAGGGTGGTCAGACAAACATCTACTTCTTATTTTTTCCCTGAAATTTAAGTACTACTACATTGAAATTTCAAATTCTCATCAAATAGATTAAAAAAAAAAAAACCTAGCAGTTTAGAAACTACATTCAATTTGCTATAGATTCTATTCTTACATATTTTTGAATTAATATAGATAACTTATTCAAAATTTTACGTCAAGTTGCCTAACTTTGAATTTTCTAAAATTTTCACCACTTAAGGGCCTATTTTTTCCATGATGATCCTGCACATACCCATCTTAATAAGGGTTTAAATGTTGATAAGGGTTTCAAAGTTAATGAGAGATTGAACTCTTTAATGTACAACTGATTCACCCCCCTCTTACTTGTCCTATACATCTAACAAATTTTTTTTAGGATAATATAATTATGTCACATAGATAGTGTTCTACTATGTGAAACAATTATTTATTTATTAAATCATAAGGGTTCACCATTAATATATCTCATCCTTAAAATATATTTCACATCAACCAATTAAGTATTTGTAGTGGATGTAATTCACCACTAGACAAAATAGTCATAGGTTAATGAATTTTTTTACACCTACTTATATAGTTCAAGAAAGCTAACACATAATAGGTAAACTAGGCTCATTAGGTTAAGGAATTATACACTAATATAAACCATTTTAAGGACCACTTAGTGGTAAGGCATGGTATATCTAGGATATAAGTCATAAAATATAAATCAATATAACAAATGAATGATATAACATGAAAAAAAATGAAATGGTTTGACACAAAATCTTTCAAAACATAAATTTTAGGGTTAACTATTGTTAGCAAATAATGCATAATGTATTACATTGTAGTGTGGCAAGGATTATACAGTTAAGTAGCTGTGACTACTACAACTTTCCAACTACCCCTCTTTTATGCTCAACTGCTTCCTCTACTATATATACACCTATTATATCGAATAATAAACATCCATTTTTTATGCATTTTATATCATATGGTATTAAGGCCTATTTGAATACCAATGCATTCCAATTTTTAAGGTGATGGAAGAGGTTTAGCAAGGAAATCACCACTACAAGAGGCAATGATTCTTGACTCCTCAAATGACTAGTTTGATAGCCCACAAACTCTAGAAGAAGAGTAGAATGAAAAAGAGGCAACAAGAGACTATGATGATGCTGCTTCTACTCATTTCCATGTAAGCCTTGATTTGTATGGCAGCATAAGTGATTTGAAGTTTGAAGATTAATGCATTTACCCTCTTCATTTACTCTTCTTCATATGGCTTTGTTCAGCAATGAAGATCTAGGAAGGGTGTATTAATAGTGAACCTTTATGTGACGTTGGGGAAACAAATTCACTTGAGGAACCTATTATATCATAAGTTTTTTTAAAATCTACATGTCTCCCCACCAAGATTTATAGGTTGATGAGGGATGCAAGAAAATTTAAATCACACTAGATTGTAGACAAACAAGTAAGGAGGTGAAGATTGACTACTTTGATTATTAGGTACTATGCTTCGTTTTTGAAGTTTTTTATTAATGTTAGTTTGTGAGTTGATAGTATATCATGATTAAATTTTGTTATAAAGTGGATACAACATAATGGAGATTTTATTAGACAAGTTCTTTCAATTCAATTTTCATACTTGGAGAATGAAAATTCATATGCAACTAATGAAAAATAATTTATGGGGAATAGTGAGTGGAAAAGAAAAAAGAACCTACATAGGCCACTAAGTTATTGGATTGGAATAGTAGAGATGATAAGATAAGGCTATTATTGGTCTTGCTCTTTCTGACTCTGAACTACGTCATGTAGATTTAGATAAATCATCAATGAAATTTTTTTATGATCTGAATAAGTTGTTTGGAGTAAAAACACTTAATGCAAAAATTTCTTTAAAGCTTCAATTATTTAGTTTCAAAATGAAAGATCGAATCACAATGTCAAATCACATAATTAGTTTGAGGTCTCTTCTTAGGAAACTACCAAAATTCAAGGCTCTAATAAATGATGATGATGCTAGAGCAATATTGTGAAATAGTTTTCCTTCAAAATACAGTAATATTATTTTTACACTTGGAAAAATAAATTCTCAAACTTTAGAAGATATGATTTCAACTCTTCTAGCAGAAGAAAAGAGGACAAAAGAAAATATAAAAGATGAATTAGATATAGGAAATTTTGCGTGCATTGAAGATGAGGATGCATCAGATGATGCAGTTGTTATTAACCACTCTTACATGGTTATGCATTAGTACTATGATCCTTCAATAATGGAGGTTGGTGGCACTGGAGGATTGAGTAATTTCCATCATCTAAAGTTAGCTGCAGGAGCATCTAGGGGTACCAAGAAATATTGCATCCCCAAAAACATATTTAAATTTTGTCATTTTGATTTTTTTGTTTTGGTTTATTGGTGGCATCTTGCATGCAACAATTTCAATTATTCTAAGATCTCAAATGTAAAAATATTCTAGTTGAATTTGAATTTAATTCCAATTTAGATTGGAAATGTTGGGAGGTGTGAATTAATGAAAATATTGAGAGTTACAAAATCCCACACCCAAGCATGAGGAAGCTATTCTTGGGTGATGTAACTCCATAATACATTTTTTTTAAAATGGATTGAAATAATGATAAGAGTTGTAGGTGCTAGAAAAAGAGGTAGTGGAGTGGGATGGATAAGAAAAATGGGGAAAATGAATTGATTTTTGTAGGGAAAATTGAATGAGGGAGGTAACCCATGCCCAAGAAGGAATAATGAGCAATTTGGATGTTTGACTGAAATTTTTGGGGGAGGAGATTGTCTAGGTTGTGACTGTTAGACCCAGTTTCTATAAATCAGTCATAACTTTCTCATATGGTAATGAAATCAAGAATTTCAAAATGATCTAAAAAGTTGAGAATGAGGCGCACCAAACCCAAAAGGAATTTTAAAAGATTCATAATAATAAGCAGTGATGGATAGAAAGTAATGGGTTTGTGGTGGAATTTTGCATGGTTGTTCTTAATCTTGACTATAGATGATTTTTGTAGCAGATGGAGCTTATATGGAGGATTAAATATGTGTCTTTTCATGATTTTTTCTGGTAATAAAGAAATTTGTAGCAGATTTAAAAGATTCATGATTTTTGTTGGTAATAAAGAAATTTATAGCAGATTTAAAATATTCATTCATGGATTTTTGTTAATGAAGAGTTTGGGTTCCTTTCCTATAGCTTTCTAGTAGCTTTGAAGACTAAATATGATATAGATGACTTGCATAAATCTTGTCATTGTATACATGAGTTTTTTAATGTTATTCTAGTGGATTTATTTATTGTTTTAATGAAATGAATGTGCAAAAATTTATAGTTTGAGAAGTTGGATTGATTAGGCTACAAGATTGGGTGGCCTAATAAGGTTCCCTAGTCTTGACTATATCAAATGGCATCAAAGCAGGTTGATCTTGTTGGGTTGTGAGATGTGTTAAGTATGAGTTTGTTGCAAGAGCTTGTTTTTGTGAAGAGTAAAGCAGTGAAGTTGCAAGAGAGAGAGAGAGAGAGAGTTGTGAGAAGGTATGTTTGTTGTAGGCATGAAAGAGGGTTGTGACTACTATCCTCCAATAGAGATAATGTTGGGTAGAAGGTGTAGAGTTCCTCCACTAAGAGAGGGTGGGTAGAGGAAGTAGCTTTTAGAGTCTTTATTGGGCAGAGGATAGTTGTGTGAGTGAGATATTTTTGTAAGGAGTACTTGTAATTGTAGAGGGACTTGTGAGTCTCTAAAAATGACTATGTAAAAGAAGACAAGATGGATCATTGGAAGACCCATGAGAATGCTATTTTGGGAAGAGTATTGGGAAAAGGTGAGAGAAAATAAGCTCATTGTAGAGTTGACGAAGATAGAAGTGAGATTGGATTCCCTTAAGGAAATATTGAGAATGAAGAAGCAAGTTATAGAAGAGGAAAATCAAAGATTTGGCAAAGAGGATAGAAAAAAAATTATGTAGAAGTGCAATGTTGCAGCCCTATGATGGAAGAGCATGTAGAGAAAGACATGTGGGATCAACCCACACATTTGTAGTTCCAAGAAAGGAAGAAAAGAAGAGAAGCACACAAAAATAATGGAGAAAGAAAGAGGTAGCAGTGGGTGTACATCTTGTTGATGACATCAAAGAGAAGAAAAATAAAGTTCCATGCATAGGAAAAGAAGTTGTAGCAGCAAAAATAGAGGTATTATCTCCTTTTGAGTTTTGCAAATAAATTATTAATATTGATATGTATGTAGAAGAGATAAAGGAAAGTGAATGAGCACTGGAAAATAAAGAAGAAGATGACAGGTTACTACAAATTGTAGTAGTTGAAAGGGAGTGGATAGCATTGACAACAAGTGAAACAAGAGTTGCAATTGACAAAGAGGTAAAGTTTCAATTTTCAGAATTTTTTGATGATAAAAATGAACTTGATTTAGATGAAAATGACATGGTTAATATGAATGGAGGTAAGAATACTGAAATTGATGATGCACTAATAGGGAAAGAGGGGAAAATAAGAGTATTTGATGATTTTGTGAAATTTAGTGATGTTGATGTCAAAGTGTATTTGCATTGTGATAAAATGGTGAAAGAAAGTGAAATGGGAAAGATGGCTAGGGGAAGAAATAATATGTTACAAACTAAAAAACAACAAGGTGTGATAAATTTTATTGACATGGAAGAATGGGAGAATGAAGGAAGACAAGGTAACAAAGAAGTGCAAGAAATTCTTTGATTTCTATGAATTTCTTAATGTTGATTTGTATGCAGTTGTTGAGAATGATGAAGTGGGGGGCGGGGGAAGAAGAACTTTTGTATAGTAAAGTGAATTTTATGAGGGGAAGAAAGAGATTGAGGATGAAACAAGGAAGAGATAAGAAGTTTCAGAGCAAAGCGTTGAAAAAGAAATAGGTAGATAAGGAGGAAAGATGGTTGAAGAAAAAGAACCTAATTTTTAAATGTTCATGAGCTCCAACTCATGGAACATTTCTTCTTACCCTGAGTGTTTGATGCAAGAGCATCTAGGGGTACCAAAAAATATTGCATCCCCAAAAACATATTTAAATTTTATCATTTTTTTTTTTAATTTGTTGGTGGCATCTTGCAAGCAACAATTTCAATTATTTTAAGATCTCCTCAAATGTAAAAATATTCTAGGTAAATTTGAGTTTAATTCCAATTCAAATTAGAAGTGTTGGGAGGTGTGAATTAATGAAAATATTGAGAGTTACAAAATACCACACCCAAGCATGAGGGAGATATTATTGGGTGATGTGACTCTATAATATATTTTTAAAAAATTGCATTGAAATAATGATAAGAGTTGCAGATGCTAGAAAAAGATGTAATGGAGTGGGATTGTGGATAAGAAAAATGGGGAAAATGAATTGATTTTGTTAGAAGATTAATCTTTACTTGGTAAAGGTTATTCTTTAATTGTAATTATTTATTAACTTGTAGGAATATTCCAAAGGAATCCTTACAAGTCTTTTGTCTTTTTTGTCATCTCACACATGTGTGAGGATGGCTTATTTTTTAATTCCTTTATGAAGGAATATTTGTAACCACCTCCTTAAAATGTGACACTTTGGACACACATAGATGAATGGCGGCATTCATTGAGTTGGGAGTTACATTCTAACTCCTCCTTCTCACCTCTACTTATTGAGGTGCCTCTCCTCTCATTCTTCACAACTCATGCAAGCAAGCTAAGGCTGAAGCTTTCTCTCTCTTTGTATTATTCTTTAGGCATTTTCCCTCCATTCATAATATTGGGGTTTTTTCTTGTTTTTTCCCCTTAACAAATTCCTGTGTCTCTCTTGCTTTGGTGGTGCTTGGTTTGGCTACTTCAATCTATTTGGTAATCTATTTCCTTAAAACAATTTCTCATTCATTAGTACTTTCCATTACTCTTTTCTATTTCCTTTCATAGTATCAGAGCTTGGTATTACTAATATCTTGTGAGCGATATTATTGAAGGTTTACCAGATTTTTCAGCACACCATTGGAGACACTCTCAAAGAGGAGAAGAAGAGCAAGTGTCTAATCTTGGTTGTTTTTTGTCTTCTAACCCTTGTGCAAGATTTCTTATCTAAAAATTTCTAAGTTTTTCAAATTTCAAATCTATGCAATATATTTTGCATGCATGTTTTATTTTTTGCATAAAATTTTAAAAACCCTCTAATAAAGGGTTATTTTAAAAAAAAAAATTCAAAACAATTCATTAGTTTTGTAATTTTTTTGGAATATTAGGCTAAATCTCTAAAAAAATATTACTATCAATTTTTTTTAGGGATCTAACCCTAGTTCAAAAACTCTTTTTAGAAAAAGACTAATCTGCTTTTTTGCAAATATTTTAAAAAAATCTGCATGTTATTATTTGCATGTTGAAATTTATTTAAAAAAATCAATTTGTTTTTGGGATTTTTTAGAATTTTTAATTCTTAAATCTAAAAAAAAATCAAACTTTAACTTAATTTCTTTTCAAAAAATCATTTTTTTAAGGGTTTCAAAACCCTCTTTTTTATAATGCTCAATACAAAAAAATTCAAAAAGCTCTATCTAAATTTTTTAAATATATATCAAAACCCTCATTTTAGTTCATTTAAAAAATAAATAAATCTATATCACTATTTTTACATATTAATATAAAATAAATAAATAAACAATTTATTTTCTTTAGAAAAATTAATGTATAACCTCTTTTTTTTATATAATAAATTTCATACAAAAAAATTCTTAAACCCTTTCTCTTTTGTTTAGGGCTTCGGCCCCTACAGCTACTGTCGCTCCATCCGCAGAGATTTTTTTGGTATCTGAAGGGCTTCACCCAACACCCTTTTGCTAACCATGCCCCCTGTTGTCGGGCTCCCCTGAACCTTTCCCTTGTGTTGTCTCTGTGTCTCTGTTTTTTTTAAAACCCTTTGTCCCACCTCTCTTATCCTCTTGCACCTTTTATTTCTTTATCCTTCAAATACCTAACCTCGCCCCTCACCTAACATCTAAAACCTAAGTGTTTTAAACTCAAAAAATTTCCTACCCATTTCTTAGCACGAAATTTCTTATAAGTTTTTTTTTTTTAAATCTTTAATATATATATCTCAAATGTCCCACCCGTGGCTTTTCTTTTACATAAGAATTTTTTTAATTTTTAACCTTTTACATAAGATCCTTTTTCTTTAATAAGGTTTTTTTAATTTTTTAAACCTAACATTTTAGCTTTATATTTTTTTTTATGGTATTTTTATTAATACTAAAAAAAGTTGTTTTTTAATATTTTAGTTTAAAGGGGCTTATTTATTTTTAGACAATTTAGTTTTAAAAAAGGCTATTTTTTTCTAAGATTTAATTGAATCAAGAGGGATATTTTTTTAAGCAAATATTTACAATAGTTATTATTTTTTTCATAAAGTGAATTTTTTATTGCAATCATCTCAACTTTAATTCCTGAAATTAAATTAACTAGTTCTAACTATCATTCTTGGAAAACTCATATATGCTTTATTTTTCAGTTCAAACATCTTTTAGATGTAGCTACAGATCCTAAATCTAAACCAGGTTCGTTCACATCCAAAGATGAAATCGAAAAATGGAATCTCAAAAAATGAAGAAGCCCTTGGCCTCATAGGTATCTCCATGTCACCCGAACTTTATGTTGACATTGGGACATGTACAACTACCTATGAAGCATGGGAAAAACTCAAAACAAATTATGATAGTACAAATGAATCAAGAAAAATTCAAATTCAAGATCAACTTGAAGATTTGAGGTATTCTGATTTTAAATCTATGGATGAATTTTTATTGAAATTTGATGCTTTAAATAGTCAATTGGATGGTTTAGGAGTTAAATTAGATAATCTTAGATTAATTCATCTTATTCTTAAAAAGTGTCTTCCTAGACAATTTCAACAATTCATTACTAATATTCATGCTCAATTAGCTATTCCTTCTTTAGCTACTCAATTAACTTAAGATATTTTTCATGATTTATTAAGACAAGAAGAGGCTAAGTTAATTCAGTTTGGTACTCTTAAGTCTAATGAACATGCTTTCTTGTCTAATCATAAGAAAAAAATTAAACCTCATTCTAAACAACAACATTATAATTCCAAACCTCGTTATAATAATGGCAATGATCCTAGAAAGTTTAACTCTTCTAAGAAAACACATTGCACTTATTGTAATAAGGATGGTCATTGGAAAAACACTTGCTTTAAAAAGCAAAATGAGAAAAAGCCTATGAAGCAAAATAATCAACAAGAAATTAAACCTAATAATAATAAGTTTCAAAATAATCCAAATCAATCTAGACGTGCTTTTAATTTTAGTTCTAATGTTTCTCAACCTCTTGAATGGGTTATTGATTCAGGTGCATGTCAACATGTTACTTCACATAAAGAAGTTTTTGAGTCTATGCAACCTGATATATCTAATGTTCCTCTTCAACTTGCTAATAATCATACTTGTAAAGTAGAAGAAATTGGAGATGTGAATGTTCCTAATGGTAAATTGCATGATGTTTAATATGTTCCTGAATTAAAGAATAACTTGCTTTCAGTTGCTAAGCTTTTTCAAGATTATAAAATAGAATTTTACAAAGATATGTGCTATGTTATTGATCCAAAACAAAACAAGGCCATTGCTAATGCTAAATTAGACAATGATAATTTGTTCAAATTTTATGAGTTTTCTCAATCTAGATGCTCTTTAATATCTACAGTTGATTTCAATGTTTGGCATGAAAGACTTGGTCATATAAATGCTAACAATATTGCTTTAATGCAAAAGCTTAATATGATAGATGGATTTTCTAGTATTGTTCCATCTAAAATTTTATACATAGGATGCATGAGTGGTAAGATGCATAGGGAGCCCTTTCCACATGGTCAATCATGGAGGCCAACTCATAAGTTGCACCTAGTTCAGAGTGACCTTTTGGGACCCATGAAGAATAACTCCATCCAAGGATCAAGGTATGCCCTTACTTTTGTTGATGATTTTTCAAGAAGAACTTGGATCTATTTTCTTCATAGTAAGGATCAAGTTCTTGACATATTTTCTGAATTTCATAAATTTGTTGAAAGGCAATCTAGTTTTAAACTTAAAATTCTTAGAACTGATAATGGTAAAGAGTATGTGAACAATGCTTTTAATAGTTATTTGAAATCATTTTGTATTAAGAATGAGCTAACTATTCCCTATACACCTCAAAAAAATGGTGTAGCAGAAAGGAAGCATATAACTATTGTTGAAATGGCTAGATGTATGTTACATTCTAAAAATATGTCTTATAAATTTTGGGCAGAAGCTATGTTTTGTGCTAGTTACATTATTAATAGGACTACTACTAAAGCTTTAAAGGATATAACTCCTGAAGAAGCTTGGTCTGGTAGGAAGCCCAATCTTAAGCATTTAAGGATTTTTGGTGAATTGCTTATGTTCACAAACCTAAACAAAAGAGGAAAAAATTAGATGCTAAATCTTCTTATCATATTTTTGTTGGTTATGGTGAACATTCTAAAGCTTATAGAGTTTATAATCCTCTTACTAACAAAGTTAAAGTTGCTAGAGATGTATGCATTGCTGAAAATGGTGTTCATGATTGTTCTAAAGAGCATAATATTGATTCTTCTCAAAATAAAGTTATTGTTGTGGAGGATAATCCTCAAGTTGAAACTCCTCTTAACCCTCCTAATGCATCTCTTACTCATAGTAATAGTGATGCATCTCTTACTCATAGTAATAGTGATGATGAAAATGTTGACATTTCTCCTTATGATTCTTCTTCTAGTGATGATACTCCTACATCTAAAAGAAAACCAAAATGGTTTAAAAATTTGTTGCAAGAAAGTGAGGATTATTTAGCTAAAAATCCACCTAAAAGAAGAAAGGAAAATTATTGTAATTATTCTTTAATGTCTAACATTATAAGTTCAAATGATCCTCAAACTTATGAACAAGCTAAAGATCAACCTCATTGGAAAAAGGCTATGCAAGAAGAATATGATACTTTAATTGCTAATAATACTTGGGATTTAGTTCCATTACCTCAAGGTAAGAATCTTGTTTCATGCAAATGGTTGTATAAAACTAAGGTTAATGCAAATAATGAAGTTAGCAAGTTTAAAGCTAGATTAGTTGCTAGGGGATTTTCTCAAATTAAAGGTTTAGATTATAATGAAACTTTTGCTCCAGTAGCTAAGATGCCCACTATTAAATTAGTTCTTGCTTTAGCTTCTCATATGCATTGGCCTATTCATCAAATGGATGTTAAAAGTGCATTTTTAAATGGTGATTTACATGAAGAAATTTATGTCTCAACCTTTTGGTTTCAATAAGGAAGGTAATGAAAATCTTGTTTACAAATTGAAGAAATCAATTTATGGTTTAAAACAATCTCTTAGAGAATGGTATTCTAAAATCAATGCTTTCTTTCTATCTCAAGGTTTCATTAGAAGTAAAAATGATCCAAATTTATCTATTAATCATAGTGAAGATGATATTCTGATTATTATTTTATATGTTGATGATTTGATTATCACTTCTAGTTCTAACAATTTGATTAGTGATGTTAAGTCTCAACTCAATCAACAATTTCAAATGATTGATATAGGCCTATTACATTATTTTTTGGGTATGCAAATTTGGCAAACACCTAAATTTATTTTTCTTTCTCAACATAAATAAGCTCAAGATCTCTTAGATAGATTTAAAATGAATGATGCAAAGTGTGTTTCTACTCCTTGTGAATTAGGAACTAAATTAATGGTTGATATGGAAACTCCTTTTGTTGATCCTACTTTATATAGGCAATTAGTAGGAGGTTTAAATTATCTAACTCTTACTAGACCTAATATTTCTTATAGTGTTGGATTGGTTTCTAGATTTATGTCTAAACTACAACAAACTCATTTTAAAGTTGCAAAAATAATTTTAAGATATGTTAAAGGAACTCTTAATCTTGGTCTCTTTTATGATGCAAATTGTGATTTTTCTTTAAAAGGTTATACTGATTCAGATTTAGGAGGTGATCCCAATGATGGGAAATCCACTTATGGTTATTGTTTCTTTGTTGGATTAGATGCAATCTCATGGAATAGTAAGAAACAACAATATACTTCTCTTTTTTCTACAGAAGCTAAATGTAAAGGTTGTACAAATGCATCTAAAGAAGCATTATGGTTAAGAAGATTACTTGAAGACTTGGGTCTACCTCAAAAGGATCCTACTCCTTTTTATTGTGATAATCAAAGTGATATTGATTTGGCAAAGAATCCAATTTTTCATGCAAGGACCAAGTACATTTCTCTTCAACATCACTTCATTAGAGAGCATATTGAAGACAAGAAAATTTCTCTTTTGTATTGTAAAGGTGAAGAGCAAGTTGCAGATATTCTCACCAAAGCTCTTTGTAAAGATAAATTTATCTTTCATTGTAAAAATCTTGGATTACAACCCATTGAAGGGTTTGATGTAACCTCCCCAAGTAAAGCTTAAGGGGGGATGTTAGAAGATTAATCTTTACTTGGTAAAGGTTATTCTTTAATTGTAATTATTTATTAACTTGTAGGAATATTCCAAAGGAATCCCTACAAGTCTTTTGTCTTTTGTCATCTCACACATGTGTGAGGATGGCTTATTTTTTAATTCCTTTATTAAGGAATATTTGTAACCACCTCCTTAAGAGGTGACACTTTGCACACACATAGATGAATGGTGGAATTCATTGAGTTGGGAGTTACATTCTAACTCCTCCTTCTCACCTCTACTTATTGAGGTGCCTCTCCTCTCATTCTTCAAGACTCATGCAAGCAAGCTAAGGCTGAAGCTCTCTCTCTCTTTGTATTATTCTTTAGGCATTTTTCCTCCATTCATAATATTGGGGTTTTTTCTTGTTTTTTCCCCTTAACAAATTCCTATGTCTCTCTTGCTTTGGTGGTGCTTGATTTGGCTACTTCAATCTATTTGGTAATCTCTTTCCTTCAAACAATTGCTTATTAATTAGTACTTTCCATTGCTCTTTTCTATTTCCTTTCAGATTTTTGTAGGAAAAATGGAATGAGGGAGGTTAACTATGCCCAAGAAGGAATAGTGAGAAATTTGGATGTTTGACTAGCATTTTTGGGGGAGGAGGAGATTGTTTGAGGCGTGATTGTGAGACCTAGATTTAGTAAGTTAGGCATAACTTTTTCATACGATAATGAAATCAAGATTTTCAAAATGATCCAAAAATTTGAGAATGATGCAGACCAAACCCAAAAGGAATTTTAAAAGATTCATGTTAATCAAGAAGTAGTTATGGACAAAAAGTGATGGGTTTGTGGTGGAATTTTGCATATTTGTTCTTAATCTTAATTGTAGATGATTTTTGTAGCAGATGAAGGTTATATGGAGGATTAAATGTGTGTCTTTTCATGATATTTTCTAGTAATAAAGAAATTTGTAGCAGATTTGAAATATTCATTTATGGATTTTTCTTAATGAAGAGTTTGGGTTCCTTTCCTATAGCTTGCTAGTAGCTTTGAAGACTAAATATGAGATAGATGGCTTGCATATATCTTGTTGTTTTCTACATGAGTTTTTGAATGTTATTTTAGTGGATTTCTTTATGGTTTTAATTAAATGAATGTGCAAAAAAATAGAGTTTAAGAAGTTGGATTAATTAGGCTACATGATTGGGTGGCCTGATAAGGTTCCCTAGTCTTGATTGCATCATTAGCTTCTTGGTTTAAGATGATGCTTTGCATGAGAAGCTTTTTTGGATTCAGTTTCTTACGTATCCTTGTTGTTGATAGATCTGAAGAATACATATATTGTGAAGTTCAATTTTTGGAGACACGTAAGGGGTTTGGTGTACAACTCAATATGGATGGTTGTCTAGTGAGCACTCGAGGCTATGATCGAGAATTATACCCTTCTGAGGGTCATCATATTACTTGATGAATCCATGTGTTTGGAGAGCTCAATATGGATTGTTGTCGAATAATTCGGGAACATGTGATTCAGGAGTTCATGGGAGAAAGAACTCAGGAATTGAGCTAGGGGCTACACCTTTTTGAGGGTCACAACACAACTTGATGTAGCTCCACCTGATTTAGGATTTATTTCTTCAAGGAAGATCTTCACAAAAATGTATATACATTTTTTATTCAACAAGTTTTGTTATGTAAGCCTTAAGGGGGGGTCCCTTGGCAAGGTGTAAGAGCTTTTAGGGGATACATTTATAAGAACAATGTAATAAGGGGGGGAATCTTAGAAAAAAATGTATAATGTATTACACTGTAGTATGGTGAGGATGTATATAGTTAAGTAAAATTGTAACTATTACAACTATCTAACCACCCCTCTACTATGCTCAATTGCTTCCTTTGCTATATATGCACTTGTTATACCAAATAATAAGAATCTAGTTTTTATGCATTTTATATCAACTATATCCCTATATCAAAGAAATGAAAATATATATCCTTAACATGAATTTGCAATGAAAAGCATGGACCAAAGAAAAAAAATTATTAGGTAGGGTTCCAACACAACCCAACAATATATTTTTGATGCATGCATATATCTAATCCTCCAAGAAATGTGTCAAAGGACCTAACTAATATATTAACAACCTTAACATATTTGTTCATACTATGCTTCCTTCTACATTTATAATTTCAAATGATATAGTTTTTGCTTCTACTGTTATTAAATTATTATTGATGATGGTGAAGATGGTGTTCTAATTGAATAATTTTCCATGATAAAATAAATAATAAGGAAATATAAGCTATTATAAAATGTTGAAATACTTATTCATGAACCATTAGAAACCCTAACAATAATCAAGCATGACTACAAGGATATAGAGAATTATTATCCTAGCATCTTCAAATTTATAATGTGAATCCTTAATTTGGAAGCAAGGATAAAAGCATGGCTAGAAGTAGAGATAATAGTGCTAGATTATTTGTAATGTAAATCTAACTATGGGTTTTATTATAAATATTACCAAAAAAATAATCAATGATTAGCAAGCATTGGTAAAAAATAATTAAAATTCATGTTCAAAAGGTTGGTGCAATAGTGCAAAGAGATATACAATTAAAAAATTTCTAGTTGCTTGATATATAATAAAATGTTAAAGCTTTAATTGATTAACATAATAAGTAGTTGATATTGATGCATAGAAAATCAAGTGGATAATCATAAAGGCTCTTAGTTTTTTATTCATCCCTAGTACTACAAACATTATATGATAGGAAATTTTCAAAGGAAGTGTATCTATAGTTCTCAAGAATCTATAATAATTCTAGCCATGGATGAGATATTAGAAGAGTTATCCTCTCTAAAAAAATTATACATCTTCTTGTTAGCTTTCATGTAATTTTTCAAATATTCAAAGGATGAAAAAATATTGTACAAGTAGCTTGTTGGCACCAAAATATGTCTTTCTATAGTTTGCATGGTATTCTCATCATTTGCACAATATAGATAGTTAATTGACATAGTTGACATTTAATGTTTAGTGGTGATAATTATATTGTTAATTGATGGCTATGTTATGTGTACAAAGTTATTTGTGTAAGTGATATCCAAATCATATGTATAGAATTCACTGGTGCATAATTTGTGTTGGGTTAAGGCACTAATAAAACCTTCTAATGTAATGATCAAAGTAGGATTTACTTACTTTGATATAGAGAAAAGAATGCAAATGATTATAGAATTTCCTAATCAAATATTGAGATGAATGAAAGAAATCATTAGGTTCATATTTATCTACATTTGTTTAAATTTGTTTAATACTTTATCTATATTTAATTGGAATTGTTTTAGTCTTTCCTTTATACATTAAATATATGAAAAAAATTGTATTGTGTACCAAATGTTGAGAATACACATTGAAAACAATGAATGCCAATGCACAAGGAAAACTACAACGAGGATTTAACAAAACTTAATTTCTTCTATTATAAATTCTCATATAGAGATTGAAAGCACTGAAGGCCCTTAGTCATGCATATCAAACAAGATGAAAATGTAGATGAAAATTATAAAATAATAGTGAAAAATGCCTCCAAAACATGGAAGGTAAAAAATTACAATGAGAAAAATGAAAATGTAGATGAAAATTATAAAATAATAGTGAAAAATGCCTCCAAAACATGGAAGGTAAAAAATTACAATGAGAAAAATGAAAATGTAGATGAAAATTATAAAATAATAGTGAAAAATGCCTCCAAAACATAGAAGGTAAAAAATTACAATGAGAAAAACTATAAATTTGATTAAAGATCATGAGAAGACTAGAGGATATTATAAACGTATAGGAAGTAAGCAGGGAAATGAAGATGAAGTGATCCATTATAGATAAAATGTTTAATATTGTGAACAAATAAATCAGAAAACTTTTATTAAGTTATAGTTCAATTATAATATTAATTTAAAAATATTTTAAATAGTTTTTCTTGTAAAACACCCCATCAATGTTTTTTTTATACAGTGAGTTGAACTTTTTTTAAACATCCTACACAAAATATTTTTGAAGATGAGAAGATGAAGCAACAAGCATTTAGATTTTAGATTTTGGAAACGTTCAATTTCATGAGTTTATTTTCAAATATCATTGTGCAAGCATATATTTTTCATCTTAAATTAATTTTGTTTTAGCGAAAGTTCTTCAGACAATTTACATAATCTCAGCCAACAGAACAACATGTGCCACTAATTTAGAGGATAGAAATTCCAAGTCTTACCCAGAATAAAATCTCTAATAATGTCTATTTTACTTTAAGAATAAGATTGTTTCTATACGAATATCATCATTAGACTCAATCTGCCTTCCTTTCTAAAAGCCAATGTGCTAATATTTTGGTCAGAGATTGCAATTGTGAACAGCAAAGGAAAGCTACGAGTAATTTCCACAATTCTGTGCAGTAGACTTCCCAGAAATTCTGAAATACTGATTACGTACAGTACTAGGGAACATGTAGGGACGGCCTCTTTGAAAAATAAAATAAGACAGTTCCCAACTACATCTAAAATTCCATTTGGTAATGTTAACTTTTTGTGGTCATAACTACTAGTTAATTTTTCAAATGCTTCCGAATTTCGACAGCAATAGCAGTCGCGATACTTTTTGAAACTAGAAGAGAAATATATGAAATAGTACTTTGAAAATGAAGGGTTCTAATTGAAAAATCTATTTTTTTATTTTTTTAAAAGAAGTTTTAGATTTTTTTTTTCTAAATATAATATTTTACTCTATATATTGTTTACTTATATGTGATATCTGATATTCTTATCTATCTTTGATTAAACCTGAACTGTTCTTTCAAGAATGGTGCAAGTAGACTCTATTAATATATTGATATATTGGCTGATCAACTGAACATAATGGTTCATGATATGTTTCCTTCTATATCTACAATATTGAATGATATAATTGTTATATATAATGATGTTATGTTCATTGATGATGATGAATAAGGTTGATTTTTGATTGAAGTTTATGCAATCCAAAGAATAATATAGGAAATTTAGCCATAAGAAAACATTACAACATCCAGATACGAATTATTCGTAACAATCAAGCACACTAATTTGGACATGGATAATGATTGTGTAAGCAAGTGCAAAGTTTCCAAATTGATCCTTATGTCACAAGAATGGAGATATGTGTAGTAGTAACCATATGCAATAGTGTTGGATTAGATACAAGACAAACTACTAAGAAAAATATTAGATTTTCAATGATATTATATTAGAAACAATGTCAACCATCAACATGAATTAATAGATAAGAACATTTTGAATATAAAGTCGTGTTCACAAATTTGGTTTAAATAATGCACAAGGATCTAAAATAAACAATGGCCTAGTGCTTGAAACACAACGTCACTTTCAAACAATGGTTGATCAACATATTATATTAGTTGATGATGGTGTCTAGAATATTGAGTAGATAATAAAGGAGGATCTTGTGTTTTAGACATCCCTAAGATAAGATTGAACACAATTATTTTTACAAGGTTACTTGGAACCGAATATGTATTCATATGGTTTTTAAGATATCCTAATGATTTGTATAAAATAGATAGCTAACTAGCATAGTTGTTGTGTAACTAACTAGTTGATAATTTTAATTGTAAGTTATAATTGAATCATGTATGGAAACTTAGTTTTGTAATTGAATTGAATCTCATTTATGTAATTTTCTCTTTTATATGTTATTTTTATTTGGTTATAGAACCTATAAAACTATGCTATTGTAATGATCAAATTAGGTTTTACGTCTTAACATTGATATAAATAAAATGTTTCATAGAAATAATAAAGAGGGTCTAAAAACTAAAACCTAATTTGATCCTCACATTGTATAATTTTTTTTAAAGTGGATGTGTATTCAATGTGTCTCAAGAAGTCGTCAATTGTATAAATCCTCTCAAATAAAAATCTTTTAAAATTACACTCTTTGTGATTTGTGTAATTTTTCTTGTGTTGAAAGATCAAACAAAATTTTGCACTAGGAGGTTGTCGGCACAAAATATATCTTCCTATAATTTTCATGATAGTTTGATTATTTGCATAAAATAAGTACATAACTAGCATAGTTGATTTTTAATTAGAAAAGTGATAACCTAATAGTGCATAAAAAGTTCATATGCAAACTTCCTTTGTGCATGATCTCTATTGAAGTAAAGAACTTATTATACCTTTACAATTGGAATGATACTAGTACGTTTTACTTTTCAATTCAGCAAATAGAGATTATTTGATAGAAATAATAGAAGAATATAGATAATTTTTATAAAGTTGTAATGATTGATTAACTGATCAAAATAATATGTTAGATGATGATGATGTGTAGAATATCAACTAGATAATCATAAAGGATGTTACTTCTAGACATCCCTAGCAACACATTATTTAATGGTGGAATTTTTTTAGGAGGAATTATATCCTATATCTCTTAACAAATCACAATAATTTTGTCCCTAGAGAAGATAATAGAAGATTGATCCCCTCTAAGAAGTCTTTTCAATCTTTTTTCTTGTGGGTATTTGTTGCATGTTTCTTTAAGTGTTTAAAAGATCAAATAAAGTATTGTAAATGTAAGGTGTAAATTTGGTGATGGTATTGAAACCTAATTATACTTGCATGGATATAATATGTGTATTCCAATGATCAAATAAAAGTATAATGAGGGTTTAGCCCTAATCAATTAAACAAAGCAAAAAATGGTCCATAAGCTTAAAATACTACTATTATAAATTTCCATATAGAAAAGAAAAGTATTTAAGACACATGACATACACACTAATAAATACAAAAGAAATTAAGAACATTAGATGACAAGATTGAGATATGTCCCTAAATATCAAAGAGACAATAATGAAAAGAAAAAACATAAATTTAATTAAAGATCATAAAAATAATAAATCACTTCATAGAACATATATAATGTAAGTAAAAAGAAGAAGAAAAATATTCTAGAAAAAAAATGATTCAGTTAAATTTGTGAATAAATAAATTAAGTTTTTTTAAATAATTTAATAAATATTAAAATATAATAAAATAAAAATAAATTTAATATATTTAATTATTTAAATATACAAACAAAATCTAAATAGTCGATTACTGGAAGAAAATTTGTTGAAATAGGAGTGGATTGGCAAGTTAGGAGTAGAAGCCAAACTAGATTTTGGGAGGATAAATGGTTGTTTAATGAGCCCCTTATCAAAATTGAACCTTTTCGTGGGTGGGCTGAGATTTGTAAAGCTCTATTTGGTCTATATGTTAAAGATTATTGGTTGAATGGAAAATGGGTGGAACTGAATCTTGTTAGTTAGGCTCTTGATCTGGTTCACTCATCCTTGTTGGCTGTCAGACTTTGTCATGATCAGTTGGAAGATCGTCTTGTTTGGACCGATGAAACCTCGTGTAATTATTTTGTTACGTCAGCTTTTTCCAGACTATCTTCTGTCCAGGATCCTCCTCCCTTCTGGTTGAAGGCTTGGTTCAAACACCTGGTCCCTAAAGTCAACATCTTCTTCTGGATTCTTCTTCAAAATAAAGTGCTCACGGTTGATAACCTTTGTAAGTGTGGCTTTCAAATACCCAATAGATGTTCTCTTTGCAAGATGGAAGCTGAGTTAGTATGTCACTTTTTTCTTCATTGTCCTTTTGTTGCCTTGATCTAGGAAGAATTCCTCTATTACTGACAATTATCTTGGGTTTTCCCCTTGTCAATTGAAGACTTCTTTATACAATGGAAAGCCCCGACACGCAATCCTGCTCTTGGGAAACTGTGGAATTTTTCTTTCCCTCATATTGCCTGGGGTCTATGGAAGGAACAAAATAATAGAATCTATAGAGATAAAGAATCTTCGGTGGCCATTGTGTTTGATAAAATAATCAGATTATTGAAAGAAAATTTCAATACTATCCCCTAGAAGGTTGGAGATACCGAGGAAGTGGCTTGTTCGTCCTATGATCTCATGGTGGCCAAGGAATGGAATATTAATCTTGATATTTCCCATGTCCATAAACATGTTAAGAAGGATAGGGAGGGTGTCTGCTGGACTTTTCCGCCTAATGGTTGGATCAAAGCCAACTTTGATGGGGCAGCTAAAGGTAATCCTGGGGTGGCGGGTTGTGGCGGAGTCATAAGGGATTCTTTTGGAAATTTCCTCTGTGAGACTACCACTCCCCTTGGTTCTCAAACCAATCATCTTGGTGAAGCTGCTGGAGCTTTTCATGTTATAAATTTGGCTCATAGTCTGAATTTTAAAAACCTTTAGCTTGAAGGGGATCCTAAAAATATAATTGAATGTCTTTTAGGTAGGTCCCCCCCCTCATGGACCATAAATTCTTGGATTGATGAGGCTATTTCGACTTTAGCTAAGTTTGATATTATAAATATTTCACATGCTTATAGAGAAGCCAATGTTGTGGCAAACTTTTTTGCGAATGAAGGGGTTAAAAGTAAAGGAAAGTGCACTTGGCTGAATATTAGTGATTTAGGTGCTAATGTTCATGCCTTATTGAACTATGATGTGCCACATGGGAAAGATGTGTGTCATCTCATTAATGATGATTGAACGGGGAAATTACTTCACTATCATTAGATTGTATGGGACCGAGCCAATTTACTTATCCTGTAAGCTTGCTTGGTATGCTTTATGGGATCACTGGTTTGGCGGGACCATTTCAAGTAAGATTTTGTATTTGTCTGCTTCATTGTGCTTGCCAAAATGGGAGGAGAAAGAAAAAGAGTTGAGCTGGACAACTTTGAGATGCACACAAGAAGCACTAAAGCATGGAACAAAGTCAAAAGTGGGGGTTTACTCCCTTTTCTGGAAAAACTCCATGGGTCTAATCAGGAAGCTACAAAGCATTTTGAGACAAACTGGGAAAATGGTGAATTAACCCTTTTTGGTAGGAAATTCCAGCTCGATGAAAATCTTATAGCTGAAATGACTAGCATGTCCACTAAAGGACACAATTTTTTTAGGGACAGGGTTTTCTCTGATGAAGCTGTGGTCAGATTTCCAAAGAAAGATAAGGAAAGATTGAAATTGGTGAAAATTTCTAACAGTTTCTTTGAGGTCGACACCATTAAATCTCTCTAGAGAAAACTGCTTCATGTCATCATGGATTATATAACTCTGGATGGTCATTTCACTAGGGCCTACAACTATCACTTTGCCTTGCTCAACGATTTTTGCAATAAGGTTAGGGTTTCTCTTCCCCACTATCTTCTCTATTCTTTAAGAAAGAGTCTAGATGACCATAAGAAAAACCCAAAAAGATATCCTATTTTGCATACTGGCTTGATTAGGTTAATTATCGTTGAACTTTTTCAAAATATGCCGGCCCCTGCTAAGTTGGTTGCTTCCCTAGAGTCCAAGGAGGATGATACTAAACCTAGCTATTCGGGGAATTTTCCCAATTTGAGCCTAGTGAGGATGGTCCTGAGTCCACCCTCTATTAAGGCTGGCAAGAAAACTCTAACCCATAATCCCCATTCTACTAAAACCTACCCTGTGTATAAGCCTAGAAGCTCTACTGTCAAAAACCTTGTCTCTTATTATGAAGACTCTCCTGAGTCTAAGGATTCTGGGGCTAACAATAATTCATCCTCTGCTGTCCCATCGCCGGATAAAGATGTTAGAATTGGATCCCCTGGAGCCTCCGACCCTACTAAAAATTGCTTCAATCTTGATAAGAAACCCTCCACTGACTACCTGGGTATAGCTAGGATTAATGCGATGGACCATTTCAGAATGTCGAAATGGTTTTTTCATAAAATCAATGATCTGAAAATAAAAAATTGGGCCCTACAGAGTAAACTAGAAGAAATGAGAGATATGGTTTCTGCATTTAGCAAGATGAATGAAGAGTGTAAAGATCACAGTGCCAGTAAAGAGAACCAGGACAATGTTGGAAAGGACAAAAGGATTGAAATAGATTTGGAAAAAATGAAAAATAATGTGAAGATAATTGTTGAATAGAACAATAGGATGGAAAGACATAATTTCATCATTATTAATGTTGTGACTGAAAAATTGGACAAAGCTCAACAGGGGTCCTTGGTGGTTGACTTGGAAGAGGTGAAAGATAAAAACTAGGAAGAGGACATTGGGATTTCTAAGAGAACCAGGGCCAATCTGAAAAGGAAGGCACCTCCTATGCCATGGATGATTCAAACATTCAAGAAAAGGGTTCAGGATATGTAGGACCTAGAGGTAGAGACCGAGTCTATTATGAAGACTCTAGGTTAGTTGCTATTGGTTTTTTGGCTTGCGTACCAGATAGTTTTTTGATTGACTTTCCTAGTCTTTTGTGGTTGGTTGCTGCTTTTTCTAGTATTTTCCTTTTTAGCAGCCTATTTTTTTCTGGTGGACTTTTTTTTCCTCTTTCTTTTGTTGTAAACTTGGTGGTTTCGGGTCCCTGTAAAACCCATTTTTTTCCTTTATCAAAAACAAAATCTAAATAGCCAAATACACTTCTTTATAAAAATTTAATTTATGAATATATAATATAAAATCTTCTTTTGTAAGGAAGGAAAAATAAAAAAGCAGTGGTTAATTTACGATTCAGAAGATACTATTGTGCAACCACATAAATTCTTCATTTTAAATTAGTTTGTTTTAACAAAAAAAATTCTTCATTTTTAAATAATCTTTATAAGAGGACAGCATATGCCATTAAATTGAACGATAGAAATTTCTACCCTTATGAAGCATCAAAATTTGAATGAAGAGTATTTTGCATATTCAAAGATTGTTAGTGACATTGGCTATTTTTCCTCTGAGACTTAAGCTATGATTGAAATCAATGTCAAAAATGGACTTATATAAGGAAATTTAGACTCCTTTTTCTCCAAACAATAAGATTTTTCAAAACACTTCACACTCGAGAACATGCATGGGTGACCTTTTCCAAACAAAAAAAAGGCACTTCTCAATTACATCTAAAATTCTAGGGAGTTTTTTTTAATAAGTGTAATTTTTATTTCTAATAATATAGTCATTTATTCATAAAAACAATTTAATAATATACAAAATGGTAATAATATATAAAATGGTGGTCATGATTGTTTATGGTCATGAGTAACTTTTTAAGTGTTCATTAATTTCAATAGCATGAAAAACATCTTGAAAAAGGGAAGTTCGTTCTAATTAGAATGCATTCCATTGTAAAGGTGCAAACTAAAAAACTTATGTTAATTTTCGTTTATGATAAAATGAGTCAGTTTATATATGTTCTATTTTATGTGATAGTTAATATTCTAACTTACTTTTTACTAAATTTGATTCTACATATTATAAGCATCACATATTTAAATTTATAAGTTATGATGTTGTATAAAAGCACAAGAAACCTAGGCCATTTATTAATCATGAGCTTAAGGGAGAGGAAAGTTATACATCATATAATAATTCATAAAGCATGCCCAATGGAATATTTTTAACATCTATTTTCATACAAAAAAATATAGACATTTGCATTCTACATGGCATGCCTACAAACTTGATAAAATCAAATTGAAGTCTTGATTAAGTCATAAGTTGTGAGGTTAGTCGCATTCCTATTCTAGCATAGGAAGTTCCAATAGTGCTTAATAGTTTTTTCCAAAGGTGTCTCAACCTCATATTCCTAATTTTCATTGTATTATACTTTGCATGCACTTGTTATTTGGTCTTATAGTTATTTTATCTTTGTGTGTAGATTTTTTTCCCGACTTGGAGGATTACTAGACTTCATATTTTAGAAAAAAATTTCTACTGGTGAGTATTTATGCATCCCACTTTGAACTGGCATAGATAGGTCATTTTTCAATATCTTGTGGTGTGTGTAATATAGAAAATATGGAGCTACATGTATGACAAATTTTATCACATTTAAGAGCATGTAAGAGAGAGATTGCATTAGAATCTTGAGCCATATTATGATAAGTTGGTGCACTTTTCATGGAGCATCTTTCCTAATGTTGAATGAGGTTAAATTGAGGTGCCAAATTTTGGGTTGTCAAATGTCACAAGTTATAACTATGTAAGATATGATAAGAATATACTTGAAATAATTAGGACAACCAAGACCAGAAAGATGGCATTATAATTTAGACCCAAGTTTCAGTGTCAAATTTTTTGTATTATTTTTTATGATTTTCCTACACCATTGTGGTTTCTAAAATTACATATTTTCTATTTATTTAGTCATTGGAGTTGTAGTTTGTATGGTTGATTTATATATACCATTACACTTTTAGATTTAATCCAAATTTACATGTTTTTTATTAAGGTAAAAAATATAAAGGGATCTGAAACCCTTACACAAAATGTAGTAATAAAGATATTCAAATAAACACATTTACAGCTAAATTGGTTTTACAAGGGCCTAAAACCTAGAAGTTAAAAAATATATTAAACACAAAAATAGAGACTAGGCAACAAACCAAAAACAAAACTACCAAAAAAAAAGAAACTAAACTACTAGAAATAAATAACATAACTAGTTACTATAACTCTTTGAGGGTATTAGCTGCTTCTAACTCCTACTAATGGAAGATCTTATGGAGATCAACCAAGCTAAGAAGATCGCTCTTCTCTTCTTGGAAAGATTTCTTCTCTCCCCTTGTGTGTGTACTTGCTCCTTTTCTGCTTTGAATGGAATTGTTTTCCTTTGGTTTTGTTATCCTTCTTTGATGAGGGTGCAACCCGAGACACATAAAATTAACACACCAAATAGATAATATTATTTTATTATTCTAAAAATGATCTTCTTACATGCAGAGGATTTGATATCCTCAGGTTTTGGAAATATGCAAACTACAGAATTACAAAAAAACCTCTTTTCATAGTATGCGAACTTGTCCCCAAAAAGCTACACAAAAATCAGAAACCCACCTATAAAATAAAGCTCCCTTTTAAGTTTGGAGCCAAAACAACATTCAAATTTGAATTTTTGGTGGTCGGGCACCAAAAATTACAACTTGAAATTCAAATTTCAAAACTACATTCAAAAATTAGTATCTTCTAGAAATTGCGCCAACTTTCAGGAGCCATAACTTTTGATCCGAGACTTTTTGGTGGTTAAGAACATGCCTGAAATCTGCTATGCTGATTTTGACAAGTTTTTGGGTCATTTCAAGACCATTTAGTGCCTCAAATCTGACCTAGAAGGTTTCCAAGTGCAATTCTGGGAGACTAAAATTGCAATATGTTTCAACCCAGGAATAGAAAAGTAAAACCATAAGTTGGGAATTAGATTATTACGAAAAGGGTATCCAGAAATGCAAAAACATCTAAGAAACTACCAACATAAAATAAAACTCTTTTTTGGGGTGATGCAAGATTGCCCTTACACCACTAGATGCTCCTACATCAGACACCCGGGGTAGTTTGAGAAGTGACCTCGTCATGTCTCATATGGTTGAGGAAAACCAAAATGGTCAACCTCTGCCTTAGATAGCCAAGATGAATCTTCCATAGGCCTTCCTCTCCATTTCACTAGTTATTCTTCATGCTTCCTATTTCTGGTACTCCTTCCCACACGACTATCTAGGATTGCTTCAATATCCTCCTTCTTTGAAGTAAGTGTTGGAATGTCATACTTCCCTATTGCTGGTGCATCCTCTATGCCACCTTCATGATACTCTTTCAAATATGAAATATTAAACATAGGGGAAATGTTGAGTCCATCTGGCAACTCTACTTCATATGCATTCCCCGAATCATGCTTCTTCAAAATCTTGCAGGGACCAAATTTCTTCATCTTCAATTTGTTATAGGTTCCCATTGAAAACCTTTCTTTCCTCAAGTGGACCATTACTTCATCACCAATCTGAAACTCCTTATTCCTCCTTTTCTTATCTACCTTGGCCTTATATTGCATATTCATCTTGTTAATATGTTCTCTTACCTTCTCATGTATATCCTTGATGTGCTCTACAAAATCTTCGGCTTTAGCACTTATCTTCTTCTTTTGGTCCATCTTCCTCAATTCTGGAGTTGTTTTGGGGCTGCATCCATACACAATTTGGAATGGTGATCTACCAGTGCTTCTGTTGACAAAATTGTTGTAAGAAAATTTTGCCTAGGGTAAGATCAAGTCACATCCCTTGTGTTTATCTCCTACCAAGCATCTCAGTAGGTTACCTAGACTCTTGTTCACAACCTTCATCTACCCATCTGTTTGTGGATGGTGTGCAGAAATGAACTTCAACTCCATTCTCAACTTCTTCCACAAGGTCCTCCAAAAGTATCCCACAAATTTGGTGGCATGATCTGAGACAATACTCTTTGCCAGACCATGTAGCCACACCACCTCTTTGAAGAACAAGTCAGCAATGTGGATTGCATCATGGGTCTTCTAACACATAATGAAATGTGTCATTTTTGAAAACTTGTCAACCACCACAAATACTGAATCATTCCCTCTCTGTGTCCTTGGAAAACCAAAAATAAAATCCATACTTATATCCTCCCATGACCTCTCTGGTATAGGTAAGGGATGATATAACCCTGTATTCTGGATCACTCCTTTAGCCATCTGACATACCCTGCAACTTTGTACATACTTCTTTACATCTTGTGACAACTGAGGCCAATAATAATGCTCACTGATAATGGCAATGGTCTTATCCCGACCAAAATGTCCTACCATTCCTCTATTGTGCTTCTCATTTATTAGGTTCTCCCTCATGGAACTCCTTGGGATACATAATTGGCTTCCCTTAAACAACATGCCATCCTGAATTATGAAATCCAACCACCTTGTCCTATCCACTATAATAGGCTCCTTGCAAGCTTTCCAAGCCTTTACAAAATCAAGATCTTCTGGATACAATGTTTTGAGTTCATTGAACCCAACCACTTCAATCTACATCTTTGTTATCAATTTTTGCCTCCTACTTAAGCCATCTACAACCCTATTCAACCTCCTGCTCCTATGCTTTAGAACAAAGGTATAGCTCTACAAAAATTCTACCTATTTCATATGCCTCTGATTTAATTTTCCCTGACTATTCAGATACTGTAATGCTTGATGTTTAGTATACAAAAAAAATCCCTTTGGCAATAGATAATGCCTCCATTTCTTTAGTCCTTGAACTATTGCATAAAATTCTTGATCATATATAGAATACTTTCTCTTGGCATCATTTAACTTTTCACTAAAATAGGCAATGGGCTTACCTTCTTGGCTCAACACTGCTCCAATGGCACAACCACTGGCATCACAATCCACCTGAAACACCTTATTGAAATCTGAGAGTGCTAGAACAAGTTGCTCTGTCACCTTTTGTTTCAACAGTTTGAAACTTTTCGCTGCTCCAGTGCTCCACTTGAACTCTTTTCTATCCGCTATCATTGTTTCAGTCAGAGGTGCACAAATATTACTGAATTTTCTAATAAACTTTTTATAAAAACTAGCCAAACCATGGAAACATCTCACCTTAGTAGCAGTTCTTGGGGTAGGCCATTCTAGAATATCCTTCACCTTCTCTGGGTTCATCTTGAGACCTTCTGTCAAGACAACAAACCCCAAGTACACTAGCTCCTTCTTCACAAAACTACACTTCTTCAGATTAATCAACAATTTCTCCTCTCTTAACTTCTCAAAGGCTCTTTGAATATGCATCAAATGCTCATCCAAAGTCCTACTGAAAATCAAAATATCATCTCAATACACAATAACAAAACTTCCTAGAAAATCTTTTAGTACCTCATTCATGAGCCGCATGAATGTGCTTGGTGCATTGGTTAGCCCAAAAGGCATGACTAACCACTGGTATAGACCCTCTTTTGTCTTGAAGGAAGTCTTCCATTCATCTCCCTCTCGAATCTAGATCTAGTGATAACCACTCTTCAAATCAATCTTTGTGAAGTACTAAGCTCCACTCAAACAGTCCATTAGGGTATCCATCCTTGGCAGGGGAAATTTGTACTTGATTGTTATCTTGTTTATGGGCCAGGATTCTGTACACATCCTCCACTCCCCATCCTTCTTTGGTGCTAGTACAGTAGGTACTACACATGGGCTTAGGCTCTCTTGAATCAAACCCTTTCTCAACAACTCCTGAACTTGTTTGTTTAACTCCTCATTTTCTGCCAGAGTCATTCTGTGAGATGCCTTATTTAGAAAATTGGCTTCAGGGATCAAGTCAATCTGATGACTGATATTCCTCACTAGTGGTAAACCCTTAGGTATGTTATCAGAAACAATATCCTGAAACTCATCCAACCCAAAAACTTCTACTCACACCTTATCACTATCCTCCTTACCCACTCTAGGAATTAATGCATAGCACACATGCTCATGCTTCATACCTTCTAAAAAAATTCTTCCATCAACATAACAGATTCTAGCACTATCGCATACCTTTTTTTTGGCCTCCTTCAGGGGTTTCAACTTGTGACGAACCCCATCCTTCGTTAGGGAATAAGTGTTTGCATGGCCATCATGTATAGTTCACCTGTCAAACTACCACGACCTCCCCAACAACATGTGGCATGCATCCATGGGATGATATCATAGAGTACATCATCATGGTAGATCCTGATCTTGAACTTCACTAGGCACTACTCATTGACCAGAACTTTGTGGTCCTTCAGCAACCAGGCAATCTGATATAGATGTGGATGCCTTTCCCTCTTCAACTTTAACGTTGTAACCATCTCCTCTGACACCGGATTATCGGTGCTCCCAATGTCAATGATGACATCACAACATTTTCCTTCACATTTGCACCTTGTGCAGAACAAATTCTTCATTTGTTCAAGTTCCTTCTTTTCAGTCACTAGTGCTCTTCTAATCACTAGGGCTTCTCCCCTTTTAGCATCATCTAAATGTTTAGATTGAGCCTCCTCATCTGCATGTGCAACCCTTCCATGACCTTTTAGCCTTTTGTCTGCCCTTCCTTGATGTTGCAGACAATCATAGGCTCGATGTCCTTCTTCACCACACTAGAAACATGTTCCTCTGAAACCACCTCTTCTAGATCCTTGTCCAAATCTCCCTTGTCATCTACCTCTATGATAACCACTATTTTTATCATAAGGGCGGTAGAAGTTATCATTCTTCTGGTTTTCAATAGTACCCACATCTTCATTTTTCTTCTCATTATCATTTTGGCTTCCATAAGATCTTCCACTGCCCTTTCTACTGTAACCTCTTTGTCCTTTTTGCTTGCTGTCAAATCTTTTGTTCAACTTCTCTTCAACTTTCAGAGCAAACTGGTACGCATCCTCAATGGTGGTCATTTTGGCCAGGCTTAGCTCCTCTTGAATGCTTGGTCATAACCCATTAAGATAACGAGCTACCTTCTCCTTGCTAGCCTTTGTATGACCTATTCTAATGATTATCTTGTGAAAATATAAAATGTATTCTTTCACAGATTTTCTTCCTTGCTTCAACCCTTGCAATTTCTTTAGTAGATCTAGCTTGTAGTCCATTGGAATGAACTACTTTTTCAGTTTATGCACCATGTGATCCCATCTAGTGATCTTTCCTTTTCCTCTTCAGTTTCTCTCCAACTAGACCTCTTTCCACCAAATACTAGCATGGCCCTTTAGCTTTATTTTTGAAAACTTGACCTAATCTGGGTCCTCTATATCATACTTGAAATATTCTTCCAACTCATTGATCTAGTTGATCAACTCTTCAAGGTTTAGACTTCCAGAATAATTGGGGACTTCTACTCCGGGTCTTTTCCCCATCTTCAAAATGGCCCTTATCAGCCACATTTGGTCTTGATCAATTCCTTCTTCTTCCTCTTCTACATTTAAATCTTCATCCTCTTCTTCATCCTCACTTTCTTCTCTCCTTCTCGGATTTAACCCTCTTCTCATCTACTCCTGCAATGCATCAATCTGTCTCTAGAGGGCTCTAAAACCCTTAGTCACCAATGGATCTCTTCCACCAACATTTATGTCACCTTGACCACCTCTAGCACCACCACACCTATCAGGCATCTTTCTTGACTCCGACCCACAACCACGGTCCTGATGTGAACTACCTCACGATCAACGATCTATCCACACGCTTAAGAAAACCTCGCTCTGATAGCCCCTGACGAGGGTGCAACCCAAGACAGAAAATTAACACACCAAACAAAGAATGTTATTTTATTATTCTGAAAAATGATCTTCTTACATGCAGAGGATATTATATCCTCAAGTTCTGGAAATATGCAATCTACAAAATTATAGAAAAACCCCTTTTCGCAGTATAAAAACTTATCCCCAAAAAGCTACACAAAAATTAGAAACCCGCCCATAAAATAGAGCTCCCTTCTTAGTTTGAAGCCAAAAAAACATTCAAATTCGAGTTTTTGGTGGTCTAGCGCTGACAATTACAACTTGAAATTCAAATTTCAAAACTACATTCAAAAATTAGTATCTTCTAGAAAGTGTGCCAACTTCTAGGAGCCATAACTTTTGGTCTAGGACTCCATTTTTCAAACTGTTGGAAAGGTCTCAGAGTCAAGAACGTGCTTGAAATCACTATGCCAATTTGGGTAAGTTTCGGGGCCGTTTCAAGACTGTTTAGTGCCTGAAATCTAACCTGGAAGGTTTTCAGGTGCAATTTTGGGAAACTAAAACTGCAATATCTTTCAACCCAAGAATAGAAAAGAAAAACCATAATTTGGGAATTACATTATGATGAAAAGGGTATCCAAAAATGAAAAAACATCTAGGAAACTACCAACATGAAATGAAACTCTTTTTTTGGGTGATGCAGGATTGCCCTTACACCATTGGATGCTCCTGCATCATTCTTTATCTTCTCAATAACAATGGAGACATCAACAACATGGTCTTCACTGAGCTCCTTCAACTTCTCAATGAGGATGTGAATACCTTCAACGCTATTCTAAATAGTGTGCTAGCTAATTTTGGTAACCGTCTCCAAGTTTTGGTTAATATGCATCATTTTCTCTTCCAAACCATTGACCTAGCTCTCGTAATCATCTTTCATAAGACTAACTTCAGCCATAATAGCTTCTAATACCAGTTGAATCTCATTTTCATCATCTTTCACATTCATAGATGCCTTTGCTTCCCCTTTAGCATCAATTTTATTCAACAATGGTCTTAGCTTTACATTTATCTGATTCAATTCTAGGAAGAACTATTTAATTAGGTAAAACTAAACCACTACCCCATCCTTAGCTAACCCAAAAACACTATACATTTTCTCTTTGTTAGTGTTTAGCTATGGGAAATCCTCAAACAAGTTCTAAGGAGAAAACATATGAAAAATATTAGCACTATTTAGGGTAAGAATGGGGATTTTACCACTATAGGCTGATTGTAAATTAGCCTTATCCTAAAAATTACCTTTACTTTTTCCACCTTTCATCCCAATTTTAGATTTTTTTGAGTTTTTCTTCTCAATTGAAGAGTAATGAATATCTGTCATGAAAAAAGTCCCCTATATGCAACCCACTCGACCACAAAATCTATGTTAGAGCCCTCTTCTTTTTCTTCTTACCCTTCTTCAAATGCTCATCCTCAAATAGAGAGTTAGGCACCATGTCCACTTCATCTTCTTGAAATGAAGAAAACTGGGCTCACCAAAAATGGAATGGGATGATGCACCTACACTTTCCTTCCTAGTTTCATTAGGAAAAAAGGATCCCTTAAGTCAAGATTGACTTTCAACCCTTACGTGAGTCAACCTTGGTGGAGATCTTGTTCTTTTTCTTATGACCTAAGATAGGGTAAATCAATTCAGTTTTGGGAGATGAATGAAAAATTCTAAATGAATGCAATTATGCAATGCAACGCATAGAATCACTAAATTAAACCTTAATTTGACATAATCCAGAAAGAAATTACAGATCTGAGAATAAGAAGGGGGTTCCTTATATTGATTTTGGTTGGCTAGACTTGCCAGATATGATGAAGAAGAAATATTCTAGCTATTTGAATGACCATTAGATGTGTTGGAATCATCAAATCACATTTTAAAGGTTCTAATAGGAAATATAGTCTCTTTGACATTCTGCTATTTAGGTATTGGGGAGGAGGTATTCCTGAGGTTCTAGAAGTGACAAAGGTGTGTTCATTTAATGTTGAGGTGAATGTTTAGGTATAGGGAGAATGTTGGAGATAATTGCACATTCAACTTTCACATGTACTACTATGTTTATCATGAATTTAGACAAGCCTTGAGTGTTAGTTTATGGTCTAGTAGTTTGTTGAAGTAGGACTCTAATAGATGTCAAATAAATTAATTTGTTGTCATGCTTAAATCTACTTTTATAGGAAGTTGTTCTAAGTTTGTTGTGCTTCTTTAAAGCTATAAATTGTAGTCATTTTTTATTGAAAAGTATATCAATTTTATCCTAATAATATTATATTGTATCTATTATATTATATATTTTTTAATTTTTTAATTTATATTCATATATATTTTTACAATCTTAAATTTTAAAAATATTGTCTAAATCCTTCATGATTTATCTATAATTCACAATTTCATTTATTACAATATAATTTTTTATTTTTTATTTTTCTTTTTAGTGTATCCCTCCCTCCGTTATCCTCTTAACATTATATCCCTCATCCCCTAAATCAATTTTTATCTTCCAAAAACATTGATACATAAATTAAATTAATTTAATATAACAAAAATTAAAAACACGTCAAGAATACCATTATTTGTGACCACAACATGAAAGTTGTCTTATTAACGTGTGCCGTATGACTTCATTAAAACTATTCGTCGTTATAGTAATATGCAAGATAAAATTTTAAGACAAACCAATAAAAAGACGAAAACATTTCTACAAACCATAATGTTTATTTTATTAAAAGATTTAGGCTGTATTCAGTACAATAGCTAAAATGCCTTACAACATTAGATCTACGATATGAGAAATTTTAAATCCATAGATTATTATTTAATCTATGGATAATGGAAAGATAGCATTGTTCAAATACAATACTACTGCCAATGAAGTATGTATATGTTCTAGTAGGGTGCAGGGGCAACTCAAGCAAGGGAAAAGCTCTGCACGGTTGGCCCAGTTCAACACTCTCGAACATCATTCGCCGGCTCCGTGTTTTGTGAGCCTCACACAGGTGAGGTAAATATATTCCTGCAATCCTTATTCTTGTTACCATGTGTTTTAAGAAAATCATATCTGTTTGCTAAGATGGAATGAATGACGAAAAGTAGCGCACTTACCTTCTCCTGCTGCGAGATTGAGGTAGAGATTGACAATGTTGGGGCAGCTGTTTTGGCACTTGGCTGAGCACAGTTTAGAGGTGAAATGAGAATATTCGGAAAAATCGTCAGTCGACATGCCAACACTCATTCTCTGCAACCCACAGCTTTGCAGGCACTCCTCGCTCTCAATCCATTCCATCATCTTCTCCGCCATTACGCCCGATGACTGGAATATACCAATCATTATTCAATAAAAGTTTCCTTGAAGCTTCGTTTCCTTGGAGACAAAACAAAAAAGGAAAAGATTGGAGTATTGTAAGAGAATGTATTGCCTGGCACTGGTATTCTACTGATGCTTCGTGTGTGGAAGCGACGAAGGAGTATTTCTTCTCCAGCACACACCGAGTTCCCGACGATGACACCGAAAAAGCACACATCTCTACTGGCAGCTTCTCACATTCCACAACTCCTTCGCCGGCATAAAATCACCATTAACGCCTCTTAAACCTAAACTAAATTTCATCAACCATAAGCTTATAACGGCAGGAGTTAAAGATTATATACTGAAGGAAACAACTTACTACGTTGTTAGCCATCCAGGGTAAAGCTATTCGATTTTTATTTTAAAACACGACAAATTTTCTATCTGTGAGAAACACTCTATTTTCCTTCCCATGTTGTAAAACCTTCAGAAATGTTCCGAAATGTTCCTGTCAAGCTATACTGCTAAAAATCAATTGCCTAAAATAAATATTAAATTTTTCAGGTCAGACATGAATGGTGTATTATTTTTTATCTCAATTTTCTCTTTTTAAAAAAAGATTGAAATGGTAAAATCAATATCTAGATCAAGCACAAGCCCTGACTGGTGTTTAATCTGATAAGATGAACTTAAATAAAAGTTCTGGATAGATTAGTGAGAGAATATACCCATAATAACTCTCCTCATAAAGCCTATTTTACCAATGTAAAATAAGCTTAGGCAGAATTCCTAGGCGGATTAGATAAAACATATAAGCATACGATAAGCTCAAGTACATGTTCTAGATGGATTAGATATAAAACATTTCCCTTAACCATGATATTTAACCATTTGACCTATGTAGTTTTTCCTGTCACCTGTTATACAATTGAAAACTAACTTTTGATTGACGTAAAAACCTGTAGGTGTATCCAAAATTTCTTACTATCCCTTACAACCGTGCAGAGCCGATTTCAGAAATATATAGATCTAAATAAACTGAGAATCATCTGTCATTATGAATCTATTCTAAGTAGTCTGAAGGAGAAGTAATTCATGTATTCCTATGAGCAGAAACAAAAATTTAGAGAACCACGATTTCATCTCAAAAAAATTTATAAACAAAAATGCGTACCCATCACCAGAACGCTTTGCAAGCTGAAAAGTGCCAAAAGAATGACGAATGCCACTCTCATTTCAAAAGCCATCTTCAATACAATCTGCACAATTCTTGCCTTGCCCAAGCGAAATTAAAAGTAAGAAAAAGAGGAAACTTGAGAGACAAGTGTTGCAGATATAATATGATTTGTGAAGAACAAAGTAAAGTAACGAGATGCATTTATAGACGCAAGAGAGAAAAATTAATGCTCTGGCTACCTTAGAAATTTCTGGTCATTGTTAACAGTAGCGTTGGCCTGATCCACGAGGAATTTGTTAGGGTATCTACGAAATTCGGCACGATGTAGAAAAAATAAACATAGGACAAAATTTGTTGGAAGCTCGATTTTCAACGAAAGCCGTCACTCGTCTTGTTATTCAACGACAACGATTGACGAGAAGGGTGTACTTTAAAAAATATGCATATATGAAATGTAATGCTTAATAATATTTTGGTATTATTGTTAAAAAATATATGTTTTAATTATAAATTGTAAATGGGAGTGAATTTTTTTCTTTTCTTATTAATCTATTATATTAATAGTATAATATATGTAACAAACATCTAACATTGTTTAAGATGAATATATTATTGTCACTTAAAATTTACATTTCTTTAGTTTACCTATATAATTTTTTTCTTAGAAAACTAGTGTATCTCTTTCAAATCTCCTTTTCAAAATTAGACATTAATAATTGTTATTACAATTATTTTTTATTTGCCTTTCTTAATTATAATAATCTAAATTGTACATATTATATTGTAATAATGCACCATTCTTAATTGTAATAATCATATGTACACTAGCAAGTGTAAGTTTAACTATTCTTCAATCCATCCTTGTTAGGTTTGTACATTCTTATAGAGTTTCTATATTTTATATTCTTTCTTGTTATTGAGTTATAGGGCTCTATTAAGAAGCCACAAGACAATATAATAATAGAAATTCAAGCAATACTTAAATGAAAATGCTTGAGTAAATAACCCACATAAGAGTCTAAATACTTAAATATCAACTATCAAAGAATTTTTTTCAAAGAGGAAGTATATCAATAGTTCTCAAGAATTTGTAATAATTTTGGTCATAGAAGGGATAATAGAAGAGTGATCCTCTCTAAAAAAGAATTTCTTAAACCTTTTTGGTTTATATATATATATATATATATATATATATATATATATAAATGTTCAAAGGATAAAAAATTTGTGCTGGTAGCTTATTGACACCAAAATATGTCTTTCTATAGTTTGTATGGTATTCTCATCATTTGCATAATGTAGATAGTTAATTGACATAGTTGACATGCAATTAACTGGTGATAATTTTATCATGTGTACAAACATTGATGTAGAGAAAATATTTAATAGAAATATTCAAAGAATTCAAAGAATTGTAAAATATTCTAATCAAAGATTGAGATTGATATTTATCTACACTCATTTTACTTTGTTTAAGGAATTATTTATATATTTTTTTAATTTTTTTAGTCTTTTATTTAAATGCAATAAATATATGCAAAACTTTATAGCGAGTGTTACAAACCCTAAGAATAAATGTATGAGAACAATATTTGAACATAAATGCACTACGAAATTTTTTTGAGGATTTAGCCATAATCTTGTAAGCAAAGTAAGGAAATTGTTAACAAAAAAAAATTATTTCTACCATAACCCCTTGCCATACATATTAACAAAGATGAAAATGTAGAACATTACAAAATAATACTGAGAAATACCTCCCAAAACATGAAAGGTAAAACAAATTGATGAGAAAATATATAAATTTAATTAAAGATTATGAGAAGACAAGATAATATTATAAACATATATGATGTAAGAAGGAAAATGAAGAAGAAATGAACCACTATAGATAAAATGTTTTAAATATTGTGAAAAAATAAATCAAAGATTTAATAATTTAGTAAATATTAATATAGATTATTAAGTTTTACAATTTTAATTTTAAAAATCTATATAGTGAAAAACACGTGTTTTTAAGCATGCTACACGAACTTTTTTTTGAAGACGAGGAGATGAAACAAGAAGCATTTAGATTTTAGATTGGAAGTTTAATTTGGGTTTTTTTCAAATATCATTGTGCAAGCACAAATTTTTCATCATAAATTAATTTTGTTTTATTAAAAGTTCTTCAGAAATTTTACATAATCTCAGTTAACAGAATAACAAGTGACATTAAATTTGAGAGCAGAAATTTCAAGTCTTACCAAGATTGAAGACTATTTTGTTTCTATACGAATATTGCCATTACACTCATTCCGCCTGCCTTTCTAAAAGCCAATGTGCGATAATTTTTTGGTCAGAGATGGCAATTGTGAACAGTAAAGGAAAGCTACGAGTAATTCCCACAATTCCGTGCACCACACTTCCCAGAACTTTTGAAATACTGATTAAGTACGCTACCAATAGTCTTTTCAGTTTTCTTCCTACCTCCCATAATTCGGTGGAAGCTTACATTTTGGAACGGCATATTCAGAGACTGTTGATGATAGTGGCATTTTGGCTACTTTTCCTCCGAGATTTAAGCTGAGATGAAAATTGGTCAATAATGGACTTGACTAAAGAAATTTGGAATCTTTTCAACCACCAACAAAACTTTCGAAAAAACTTCGCAGTACAGAACATGTGGGGACGGCCTCTTTAAAAAATAAGACAGTTCTCAAGTTCTCAACTACATCTAAAACCCTAGGAAGTCAATAATATACAAAATGGTAATGTTGATTTTTCTCGTCATAACTACTAGTTAATTTTTCAATGTTTCCAAATTTCAACAGCAATAGCAGACGTGATGCTTTTTGATAGTAGAAGAGAAATATATGAAAACAGTACTTTGAAAATCAAGGGTGGTTCTAATTACAATGTATTTTATTGTAAAGATTGAAAATTTTGCTTTTTATTAGTCTTAAATTTTTTTAAAATATAATAATTTACTGTATAATTAAATATGGTTAATTTATCTGATATTTCATATTTTAATCTATTTTCAATTAAATTTGTTTTGTTCTTTAAAAATATATAAGTAGACTTGATTAATACATTGATATATTGGGCTGATTAACTCAACACAACAGTTCATGATATGCTTCTTTCTATATCTACAATTTTGAACAATATATTTGTTATATATAATGATGTTATGATAGCTTATGATGATGAATAGGAAGGTGCTTTATTGAAATTTCTGCAAATAAACAAATAATATAGGAAATCCAGCTATAAGAAGACATTAAAACACTTGGACTAGAACTATTGACAACTTTGGTAACAATCAAGCACATTAATTAGGACATGGAGAAAGATTGTTCAAGGAAGCACAAATTTGATGAATTGATTCTTAAGTCACAAGCATCAAGGTATGTGTAACTAGAATCTTAACCATTAATGATATTATAGTTATTAAAAACAAAGTGAACCATTAACAAGCATTAATAGATAATAGCATTTCAAATATAAAGCTATACTCACAAAGTTGATTTAGATAATATACAAGGAGCTACAATAGACAATAGCCTAGTGCTTCAAATGCAAGAACAATTTCAAGCAATGGTTGATCAATATAACATGTCAGTTGATGGTGATGTGTAGAATATTGAGTAGATAATCAAGGGGGCCCTTGTCTTTTAGAAATTGTTATTAGCACACACATTAGATAGGTAGAAAACTCTTAAATAGATTTATTTTAAAAGAAGGAATGTTTCCAATAGTTCTTAAGAAGTTGCAACACTTGTGCTTTTGGATAAGTCAATAGAATATTGATATTTTTTTTTATTGAAAGGAGTAAATGCTTTTGACCCAGAACTATGAATCGATGAGGCCACAAATGGGGAACCTCATCCCCAATGTAAACACTCAACAATTACACCCTAATGGGGTTTGAACCTTTATGGAAAGAACAACAACACAACAACTTAAACATCACAACATGCCACTATTGACAATAGAATATTGACACATTAAAAAGAAATTGTAGCTTTTATATTTTGTGGGTTTTTGAGAGTTTCTTGCTATGTTTAGAAGATTGAACATAATTTTATTTTAGGAGGTTGTTATAACCAAAGATGTATTTCTATTATTTTCAATAATCTCCACAATTTTTACAAAATAGATAGCTAACTAGCATATCTGGTGTGTAGTTAATCCATTGATAATTTTATTTGTAAGTTATAATTGAATCATGTATGCAAAGTTAGTTATTTAATTGAATCAAATCTCACATACAATTTTTTTAGTATGATATTTTTGTTTGGTCAGAGTACCTATAAAGTCATGCCATTGTAATGATTAAATTATGTTTTACTTCTTAACATTGATATAAAAAGAAGATTTCATAGAAATAATCAAGAGAGTATAAAAACTAAAACCTTATTTGATCATTATATTGTAGTAAATTTTTAAAGAGGATTTATATTCAATATTTTTGAAGAAGTCAAAACAACTGTGTTCCTAGAGAAGATACCAAAGATAGATTTTCTCAAATAAAAAGCTCTTAAACTTTTATTTTTTATGAGTTTTTGTATAATTTTTATTGTGTATAAAACATAAAAAAAAAAAACTGCATTATAACATTTGTTCAACACCAAATATTTCATCCTATAAATTTCATAAAAAAAAATAGTTAACTAGTATAGTGATAACTTAATCATACATAGAATTTTAATTATAGAAAAATAGAATTGAATCTCGTGTACAAAGTTCCTATGTACATGAATATTGAAGTAAAACACAAATATACAAACTTTGCAATTGAAATGATAATAGTAGGTTTTACTTCTGGATTTTACAAATAGAAAAACTTTGATAGATATAATAAAAGAATGTAAATAATTATAGAAAGTTGTAGAATATGAAGAAAATAATAATAAAGGGTGTTACTTCTACACAACCCTAACAATGTATACTTTAGATGGTAGAATTTTTTAAAGAGAAAGTGTATTTTGCATGTCTCAATAAATTACATGTCACTAGAGAAGATAGTAGAAGATTGATCTTCTCTAAATTTTTATTTTTATTATTTTTTCTTATTGTAGGTTTTTTCTAATTTTTTGTTAAATGTTTAAATGATCAAATAAAATATTGAAAATATAAGTTGTAAATGTTGTGATGGTATTGAATCCAAATGATACTATAGTGTTTGTATGCTAATGCACAAACAAAACTATAATAAAGTTTTTTCTTGATCAAGTAAAGAAAGCAAAGAAATGGTTAATATTCAATATATATTACTATTGTAAATTTTAGTAGCATACCTACCAAGAAATTCAAAAGAAGAAAAATATTTAAGATGCATGGCCTACATACCAAGAAATATGAAAGCAATTAAGGATAGTATATGAAAAGATTGAGAAAGACAATAATGATAGGGAAAAACATAGAACTTTTTTAAAGATGATGACCTCATAGAGAATATATATGATGTAAGCAAAAAGAAGAATGATGTTCCTAAAGAAGAAAAAAAATCAATTGATTTTATGAACAAATAAATAAGAAAATCTTAAGTAATTTAAAAAATATTACAATATATTTAAATAAAAATATTTAATATAATAAACTCAATATATTTGATTGTTTAAATATACAATCAAAATTTAAATAATCAAATAACTTCCTTTAACAAATTCTTAAACCCCTGGGCTAAAAATCTTGTTTCCTATTTTGAAGATTCCCCTGAATCTGAGGTGTCTGGTGCCAATAATATTGAGTTAACTGTCAAGCCATTATTGGAAAGATTTGCAAGAGATGGTTCCCTTATTACTCCTGACCCTGAAAAAACATGTTTAAACACTAGAAGGGGTTCTGCTCTAGATGTTCTGAATTTAGCCAAAACTAATGTTGATTCCCATTTCAAATTTTTGGAATGGACTTTCAATGAAATTAATGAGTTAAAGATTAAAAATTGGGCCCTTCAAAGCAAGTTGGATGAGCTGGGAGCCAAAATTTCTGTGATTGATAAGAAAGATGTGGATCGAGGAGATCATGGTCTCAGTAAAGAAACTTGGTATCATGCTAACAATAACAAAAAGATTGAAATTGAGGTTGAGAATATTAGGAAAAACATCACAGAGAAGAACAACTGAATGGCCAGACACAACACCATTATTATTAATTCTATGACCGAGAAGTTAGACAGAGCCCAACAGGGGTCTCTGGTAGTAGACTTAGAGGAGACCAATGATGATAGCCAGGAAAAGAATGTTGGCATATCAAAGAGAACCAGAGCCAATTTGAAAAGAAAGCCCCCCCACTTCGAAGATGATTCAAATTTTTAAAAAGGGTGTCCATGACATGCATAATTTGGAAGCGGAGACAAAGTATATCCTTAAGACTCTGGGTTAGTTGCTAATCGGGTTTTTGTTGTCTAATAGCCGGCCTTTTGTTTGACCTTTTGGTCTCAAGCTTCGTTGGCTACCTGCTTGCTCATTCTTTTCCTTTCCGAAGCCGTTTTTTCGTTGGACTTTTGTTTTCTTTTCCTTATTTTTGTAAACTCCATGGTTTCGTGTCCTTAGAACCCATTTTACCCTTTTATCGTAAACAAATTCTAATTATTAGTTCTTTTAATCTAAAGGAGTTCTTGCTGATTACACCGATAGAAACTATATGTATGTTACTATGTTAGAGTATGTGTTTGTGGATGGATGTGCTACAATTCTAGTTGCATGTGGCTTGGATTAAACAATTAATAACAAGTGTTAAATAATGGAATGAAATAAGCTTAGACAAATCTAGATTTTTTCCTAAAAGAAATTAAGCATTATCTTGATTATGAAATATTTGCATACAAATTTAAAACATAAACAATGCAAAGGAAAAAGAAAGTTTCCATCAAATTGTAAAAATACTACAAATAGAAATAGAATATTCCCTTCTAGTTCTCAAAATCAATATTTGTTTGGCTTTTTATGTGATAAGTGGGATTTTGGAGTGGAGGGTATTACCATTAAACAACAGCTGGTTTATCGTTAAATAACAACTCAAACTTGTTTTCCAATGACTCAATAGTAGTTTGTAGGCATTTTATTTCAGGGTCAAATGTCACACTATATGTAATCTATCGACTAGATTAATAAATGTATAACATAAACATGTAAAAATGAAAAGATAAAACAAGAACTGAAAGATATTATCATGCAACCACATAAATTCTTGATTTTAAATTAGTTTTGTTTAAAAACAAAAAAATTTCTTAAATTTTAAATACTTTGTCCGAGGACAGTGTATTCTATGCTATTAAATTAAAGGATAGGAAATTCTACTCTTGTGAAGCATCAAAACTTGAATGAAGAGTATTTTACTTTAAAAAAATATCATCGTTTCTATATTGATATTGTCAAGAGTCTCATTCTGCATGCCCTTCTAGAAGCCATTTGATTCTCCCATGTGCGACATCTTTTTTTTCAGAGATGGTAATTGTGAACAGCGAAGGAAAGCGACAAATAATTCCCACAATTTCCATGCACTATACTTACCACAAATGCTGAAATGCAGATCGCATACGCTACTAACACAGTCTTTTCAGTTTTCGACGTATTTCCCATAATTCTTAAATGACTTTGAAATTTGATTTTGGCATATTCAAAGACTGCCGGTAGCTTTGGCTACTTTTCCTCCGAAACTTACGCTGAGATTGAAATCAACGTCAAAAATGCACTTGTCTAAGGAAATTTGGACTCCTTTCCTGCAAACACTAAGATGTTCCAAAACACTTCACACACGAGAACCGTTCTTTTTCAAACATAAAATAATGACGGTTCTCGACTATATCTAAAATTCTAACGTGTTATTTTTTATATGTGCAATATTTTATTTTTAACAATATAGTCGTTTAGTCATTAAAAAAATTAAAAATGACGACCGTTTGTGGTCATAATTATTTTTTCAAAAAGTTTATGAATTTCAACAGTGGTAGCTGTCACATGTTTTTTTTAAAATAGAAGAGAAATCTATGAAAAGAGATACTAAAAAATGAAAGGTTGTTCTAATTAGAATGCATTTCATTATAAAGCAAGAAAGTGATAAATTTATGTTAATTTTTTTTTTTCTAAATAAAATGAGTTAGATAATATTTTAAATTAGTTTTATTAAATTTGATTCTATATATCTTAAGTATTCGTATTTAATTTTTATCTCTATTTTTTCAACCAATTTTTTGTTATTATTTAAAATTGGTTGAAGATTAAAGTTATAAATTGAACCTCTAAATTATAACAAATAAATTTAATGTTAGGCTCAAACCAACTTAATCCTAACTAGTTTTTACTCATTATATTAAGTATCACATATCTAAATTTACAAGTTATGATGTTGAATAAAAGAACAAAAAACCTATGATATCTAATAATCATGAGTGATCAAGGTAGAAGACAATTATGCATTGAATATAATAATTGGAAATTCATGCCCAATAGAATAGTATCAACATTTACATTTATAGAAACAAATATAGATATTTGCATTCTACTTAAAATGTTTGATGAAATGAAAACTTGCCTCTTTTTTTAACTCTTTACTCCTTTCCCTTATCCATTTTTACCCACCTTTAGTTACCCATTTCCACCATTATTTACTTATAAGAAATGAAACTATTTAATATATTTTAAAAGAATGAAATGTAATCTAAGTTGTCAATTTATAGGGATATTAATCCTAATTGAATGGATGGTTACAAGTTAGAAATACATATGGCAAGTGAAAGATCTCTAGCTCAAAAGAGATTCCTAATTTTGGTTGTAGATTGATTTTAGTATATTTTTAATGATCATAAATTAAAATATTATTATGTTTTTTGATAAAGGAAAAAATGGGTTTTATAGGGACCCGAAACCACAAGTTTACAGATAAAAAGATTAAGCTGCTAAGAAACTATACAAAAGTCATTTATTCACAAAATAATATAGTCATTTATTCATTAAAAATCAATAATATACAAATTGCAATGATGATGCCTTTGTGGTCACAATTAATATATATGTGCGATAACTTTATTGGTTGTAACTCTTCTTCTTAAAAAATATAAGTGTTATAGAAATAAAGATAAAAATATAATAAAAAAACATAAAATTGAACAAATACATAATAAATAAAAATTTCATAATTATATCAATAAATGAGCAATGGAAGCTAGCTAAGTGAATCCTAAAATATATTATGGACCAAAATTAGAATTAGTGCAATATGTAGAGTGGATGTTGAAAAGCATACGAATTTTGTCTATACATTATCTTATTCAAATTTCAAGTTAATTTCTTAAAATGCTTAGACATCACCAACTTGGTGATCCCTATGTCTTTATTATTGTAGATAATTACACATCTGATATCCATATGTCTTACTATTTTGTTGTGAATTTGGTGAGCTAGTAGTGATAGTTTTAGTTCTAGAAGTTGCTTAGTATGACTCTATTAGATGCCAAATAGATTAGTTTTTTCTCATTTTTAAATCCCTTTTATTAAGGTTTGTATTTTAATTTTATCATAATTTATAGCATGAGAAATATATAAAATATTAAAATTGATTTATAGAATTATCCTTTACTAAAAAGTAAAGAACCTTCTTTTAAATAATATTCTCATGTATTCCTTTAGAAGACCATTTTTATATTTTTAATATGGTACTAAAGTGAGATTAGATGTGGCTCCATCATTGGAGTACTTATGTTATGAGAGCATAATGAAAACTATTTTTCATTGAATTTGTTAGGGAGTGGGTGGTATTGGTGTGGTGAACTAGTTTACGAGCTCAAGTGTGTTGAACTCATTAAAAAAGAATGAAGGGGTTTCTTTAAAAAATGAATTGAATTAATTAAGTTTTAAAATATTGAAGTCTATAAAATTTGGTTGAGAGGAAAAGTATCACAATCATTTATTTTGTTTGGAAAAGAATAAAGAGAAAGTTCTTATTGATGTTGGTTGGCTTGACTTGCAAAATATGATGAAGAAAAAATCATCCAACTATTTGAGTGACCATTAGATGTGTTCAAATCATCAAAGCACATTTTAAAGGATCTAATAAGAAATATAGATTCTTTGACATACTTCTATCTAGATGTTGGAGGAGGGAGGTTTGTTAAGGTTTGAAAAAGGGCAAAGGTGTGCTCATTTAATAATTAGCTTGGATGTTTAGTTGTAGGGAGAGAATGAAAGATAATTTTGCATCCAACATCCAATGTACTATTGTGTCTATCATGAATTTGGACAAGTCCTGAATGTTAGTTTGAGTTCTAGAAGTTTGTTGAAGTTGGACTCTAATAGATGTCCAATTGATTAATTTTTTCTCATGCTTAGATCTATTTTCTAGGAGGTTGATGTGAGTTTGATGTGCTTCTTCAAAACTATTAATTGTAATAATTCTTTATTGAAAAGTATTATAGTTTTGTCTTAATAATAATCTATTGTATCTTTTATATTATACATTTTTGTAATTTTTTCATTTATACACATACATATATTATAATGTTGAATGCAACGAATATTATCTATATCCTTCACGAATTATCCTTAATTCACAATTTTATCTTTACATTTTTAAATTTTTATTTTGTATTTTTTTAAATGTGCCCCTCACTCCCATATCCTTTTTATATCTCCCATCTTCTAAATAAATTTTGAACTTACACAAACATTGATACATAAATTAACACTTAAATAGACGTCAAAAGTACCATTATTTGTAACTACAATGTGAAATCTTATAAACATGAGCCTTATGACTTCATTCAAGCTGTTCGTGAGTAAATTGGAAATCAATATATTATTAAAATTTAAAAAAAAGATATCTTGACTTAAGAGTTTTGATAGGCTTATTTCTGTACAGAGATAATATTATAGAAGATAAAATAATAATAATTGTCATATATAGTCATATTCAAGATAAAATTGAAGACAAACAATAAAAAGACGAAAGAATTTCTGTAAACCATAATGAAATGTTTATTTTTTATAGCTCGGCTGTATTCAGTACTATAATAAATCGCTTCACAACTAGAATGCCTTGGATTACTAGATCCGCGATACGAGAAATTGTAAATTCATAGATTATTTAAACCATGGAGAATGGAAAAATAGCATTGTTCAAATACTACTGGTAAGGAAGTATATATGTGTTCTAGTAGGGTGCAGGAGCAACTCCAGCAAGGGAAAACGCCTTTACGGTTGGCCCAGGTGCCACAGTCTCGAACATCATTCGCCGGCTTCGTGTTTTGTGAGTTCTGCAAAGGTGAGGCCATATTCCCGGGCAATCCTGGCCTCTGCCATCAAAGTCTGAAATTTTAAATATTGATATTCTGACAAGGAATGAACAGAGAGTAATGGGGCACTTACCTTCTCCTGCAGCGAGATTTACGTAGAGATTGACAATGTTGGGGCAGTTGTTTTGGCACTTGTCTGAGCACAGTTTAGAGGTGAAATGAGAATACTGGGAAAGATCATCAGTGGACATGCCAACACTCATTCTCTGCAACCCACAGCTTTGCAGACACTCCTCGCTCTCAATCCATTCCATCATCTTCTCCGCCATTATGCCCGATGACTGGAATACATTTGCACATGTGACACTCGTTATTCAATAAAACTATCCATGCTGCTGCGTTTCCTTAAAGAAAAAAAGAGAAAAAGATTGGAGTATTGTAAAAGAATGTATTGCCTGGCACTGGTATTCTACTGAGGCTTCGTGTGTGGAGGCGACGAAGGAGTATTTCTTCTCGAGCACACACCGAGCTCCCGACGAGGAGACCGAGAAAGCACACATTTCTACTGGCAGCTTCTCACATTCCACACCTCCTGCGCCTACATAAAATCACCATTAACGGTTTTCAAACATAAAGTAAATTTCATTAATCAAAAGCTTATAACGGAAGGAGTTAAAAATCAGATACTGAATGAAAAGAACTTGTTAGGTCGTTAGCCATCCAGTATAAATCTATTCGATTTTTATTTTAAAATACGAAATTTTTTCTCTATGTGAGAAAAACTCTATTTTCTTTCCCATGGTGTAAAACCTTCAAAGTTGAAAATCCAATTGCCTGAATAAAATAAATATTAAAGTTTGGAGGTTAGACATGAATGGTATTTTTTTTAATTTCAATTTTTAGTCTTTTTCAGTAGATTGAAATTGTAAGACTAATAACTAGTTCAAGCGCAAGCCCTGAGCTGTGTCTAATCTAATAAGATTAACCTAACTGCAAGTTCTGGATAGATTAGTTGACAATATACCCAAATAAGGCTCCTAGTAAATCATGGTTTACATCCATAAAATAAGCTGAGGTAGAATTCCTAGGCAGATTTGATAAAACGTATACGTATACGATAAGATAAAGTACAAGTTCTCGATGGATTAGATACAAAAACACTCCTCTTAACCATGATATTTAACATTTTTACATAGATAATTTTGACCTGGAGATACAGAAGTGACCAGTTAGATAATTGAAAACTACTTTACGATTGACTTAAAAACCAGTAGGTGGATCCGAATTTTCTTACTAGCCCCTCATAACCGTGCATGGCAGATTCAGGGATATATAGATATTACGATTTCTTGATCTAAATAAACTGTAGATTGCTGTCAGTATGAATCTGTTCTAAATATTCTGAAGTCGAAGTAATTCAATTATTCGAATGAGTAGAAACAGAAATTCAGAGAACCATAATTTAATCTCGCAATTTTTTTAAAACAAAAAATGCTTACCCATCACCACAACACTTTGCAAGCTGAAAAGTGTCAAAAGAGTGGCGAATGCAACTCTCATTTCAAAAGCCATCTGCAAAATTCTTGCCTTGCCCAAGAAAAAAACTAAAAGCAAGAAGAAGAGGAAACTTGAGAGACAAGTACTTTGTGAAGAACAAAGCAAATTAACGAGTGACATTTATAGACGCATTTGGCTCGACGCCAGCGAGAAAAGTGAAGCCCTCAGTACCTTAGATGTTTGTGGTCATTGTCCTGGTCCAAGACGAATTTGTGAGGCGGCCGATGAAATTTGGCACGATGTAGAAAAACAAGCATAGTACAAAGTTTGTTGGAAGCTCGATTTTGAATGAAATCCCTCATTTCTTGGTCGCCTTATGTTTGCAGGACGCGTGGTTTGCTAAACGTAAAAGACGTTGTTACTCGTCTTATAATTCAAAGATTACAATTGACGAGAAGGGTGTACTTGTCTATCATTCGCATTTAATAATGATCATGGGAGAGAGACTATAAACATATTTTAGGAAAAATGCTAAAGATGATTTTTTTTTTAAATAATATAATTGTAAATTGTGAAAGGATTCTGTATAAAACAAATATTTTGGTATAATTATTAAAAATATTTTTTATTTACTTACAATTTTAAATTGTAGGAGGGAGTGAAATTATATTTTTTCTTAGTAACATATTATATTCAAATGTAAAGTATGTAACAAACATTTAAAATTGTTTAGGATAAATGTACTATAGTTATTGAAAATTACAATTCTTTAGTTCATGACTATGAAAAAGAAAACATAATTTTTTTCTTATAAAGATAATGTCTCTTTCTCAAGTTTCCTTCTAAAAAATAGACATTTATAAACATTATTACAATACTTTTGAATCTATCCTCTGTTGTAATAATCTCCTCAAATTTTCCCTCAAATTATTAGAGATTTATAAGATTTTTACAATTACTTTTCAATTCATCCTTCTCAATTATAATTTTTTTTTTACATGTTATTGTGCTATTGCAATAATGCAACTTTCTTAGTTGTAATAATTATTTTGTACATGAGAAAATATTATTTTAAGTATTATTCAGTCCATCCATATTATGTGTGTACATTCATAAAGAGTATCTATATTTTATATTATTGTTTTTCATTAAGTTATATAGTTCTACCTGGGGGGCACAAGACAATATAATACTAGAAATACAATCAACACTTGAATGAAAATGTATGAGTAAATAACCCACACAAGGGCCTAGATACTCAAATATCAACTACTATAGAAAAATGCTAATAAAAAATAACACTAAGATTTTGGACTAGATACAAAATTGAAATAGATAAATAAATGGTAAGTTGTACATACATAAAACAAAGAGAAAATATGTCACCTAGGCATTATGATTGAAACTAGGGATAGCTATCTACACCTCCACTCCCTTGTAGCTTTGGAAAACACCTCAAAATAAAACTGTCACTAGGGAGAAAATGCCACCTACTGTATACTCTATTTGGAAATCTATTACTAGAAAGTAGGGTAACCTTTTCCTATAGTGACAATGAAATTCTAGAAACCTCTATAACATCAAAGGGATTTACCTTGATTAATTTGATACTCATCATTGAGTAAGAACAATGGTCGCTTAAAAAAAATGATAGCCACTTACCAAATAATTCACTTATAGCGAGACATGACCATGTGTTTAATGAAAATACTTAGTGTTGGTAGAAAGCCATTATGATGACTGTACAACAACTTAAAAATTTAATTTCTTTCCAATCGAAATTTAGTTGCATCATATTCATCTACCAAAATAATATGAACTACTTTTAAATCCAAAATTCATAGGAAAACTAGGTTTTACACATAAATCCATAAAGATAATAGATATTTTTAGTATACTAATTGAGTCTAATTAGTAATCCATGAGAACACTCATACATTTTTATTATTCTCTTGAAGAGATACCATGAAAATATGTACAAGGAATTTATAGTCATATAGCTAGCTAGCTAATCAATAACACATCCAAAAATGTACACCATATATAAGGAGATACTCGGGCAAGGTCAATTCTATCTTTAATCATTTAGCATTTGAATGTTTTTGAAAGAGGAAAAAAGAGGTTTTATAGGGACTCGAAACCACGAAGTTTACAAACAAAAGATAAGATCATCAAAGTCACCATAAACAATAAGGCTGTAAAGAAAACAACATAAAGACAAAGCCACAGCCATAAAAAAAGCTAGCAAGGGCCATAGAAAAGACCCAAAAAGACCAAACAAAATGCCAGTAGCTAAACTTGGGACTTTAGAGTTTTTACAGTCTCAGCTTCCAAGTCGTTCATATCCTTGACCCCCCTCTTTAAAATATGGACCATCTAGGTAGAAGGAGGCACTTTCCTCTTGAGGTTGGCACGGGTCCTTTTGAATATACCTTGGTCCTCATTCTTTCTTTTATCCTTGTCCTCTTCCAGATCAACAACCAGTGACCCCTGTTGTGATTTCTCCAACTTTTCAGACATTGCATTGATGATTATGGCATTGTTCCTAGCCATTTTATGGTTTTGTTCCACTATAGTTTTCATGTTATTTTTTATTTTGGCAATCTCAGCTTCTAGAGTCTTGTACTTGTCCTCAATATCTTCTTCTCTCATTCAAGTATTATTGGTTTTTTGTTTTCCTTCTTCATTGCTAAGAGTGGATAAATTTAGTTCCAGTTCCACCAGCTTGCTATTAAGAACCCCATTTCTATGATTAAGATCATTAATTTCTTGATAAGCCCATTTCAAAACCCTGAATATGTCCCCAACACCACTTCTGGCAGAGGCAAGAATGTCTCCAGACTAAACCTGGTCTAAAATGAGGTTAACATCATCCAGAGTGGGGAAGCTAGGAAATCTGGTATCATCAACTCTAAAAGAGGTAGGAGGGGTAGACACATAGTTTCTGCTATCTTCAGGGTTCTTAGTTTTGTCCTCCAGAGAGTTTGCAGAGTAGGAAACCAACTTATTGGTAGGGGAACCCCTTAGAGTGGGATTCTTTAAGGGACCCAAGTAGTCAGGGTGGATCTTAGGGTTAGCTTTAGCAAGTTGGGGTTTACTATGCTAGGTTTTCTTACCAGAGAACACAGGGGGCGAGTGCGCTTCAATAATTCTCTCTTGGTTAGGCTGATTCTTCAAACCACCACTATCTATTTCATAGTCCTCAAACACCGTCGAGGCAATCGGTTTGGATAAAGCCAACATGCTTTGATAGTGTTCATATATTAACCTAATAAGACCAAGATGAAGAATAGGGTATCTCTTGGGATTTTTCTTGTGGTCCTCATGGCTATTACTCAATGAAAAAAATAAATAATGAGGCAAAGAAATCTGTACCTTATGGTGGAAGTGGTTAAGGATAGCAAAGTGATGACCATAAACTCTGGTGAATCTCCCATCCAGAGTAATATACTCCATTATGACACAAAGCACCTTTCTCCACAACACCTTGATGGTGTCAATTTCAAAGTAGTTGTTGGAAATTTTGACTAGTTTCAATCTCTCTTTTTCATTCTTAGGGAATTTAATTACCGCCTCATCAAAAAACCTTCTGTCGCGATAAAAATTCACACCCTCAATCGACATTCCAGTCACCTCTCCAATAATTTTCTCATCCAGCTTCCCCTTTCTCCCAAAGAGGATTATTTCTCCATTGTTCCAACTCTTCTCAAAATAGTTCGTAGCCATAGCATCATGCCCGTGAAGTTTTTCTAGAAATGGAACCAGTCCATGAATGTTACAAGTGTTATTATAAATTTTTCCATGAAGCTAGGTCACTATAATGACAAAACTTTATACCCAAAACAAGAAACTATGAATCCTACAGTTCAATTAAACAAGTCTCTTCCTCTACTAAACTCCCTTGATTTTCCATTTTTCACCCCCCTTACAATAGTTACAATCTAGCCACATATCTCTCAAGCTCATTCTCACAACCTTAGGAGAAGAAACATTGCTAGTTTGTGTTATAATGTTTTCCATGCCTTTTATTTCATTAGCATTAAATCCTTCATTGAAAAATCACTCTTTTGGTGTGTGTGGAGGTACTTGGAGGTACAAAAATATCCTTCTCTTCATTATCACTATTATTATAAATATTAACGAAATTTTTTTATTTGAGTTGACACATGGTGGATAAAATCCCTCAAATTACACTTGAAAAATAACTTGTAGATGGTTTGACAACCACCAAAGGTCAAAACATAAAAAAAATAATGGCTACATGGGGCACCCATATTTTTCATTACAAAAGTTCTACACCCTTAAGATGAAAAATTAACTATAGGTGGGAAAAGTGTTATTGGATAGTTTTAGGGCCTTATCATG
>VDFB02105785.1:209673000-209692776 GCA_007258455.2 Sequoia sempervirens | reverse complement strand
AGTTGACGGAACGATGCTGGGGTCGACGATCGCGATGGTGAAGTTTACAGTGGGCTCCAATTCGGTCGCTGCTCCAATTCGTTCAATTCACAAAGTTAACAATGAAGTCAGGGACCACGGTTTATATACCCAACCGCTCATTAATGTCGCATTTAATGCATCGTACGTCCGCGCCAAAAGTTGTTGAGATTCAAATTCGAGTCGGCGGCAGCAACGAGGGCCTTGGGATCTGGCGGGCGGGAGGCTGTGCAACAACGGCCGCCGTATGAGTTTTGGCGACCTCGGATAGCGGCGGCGACGAAGCGGCCGGGTCCCGGATGGCGGGGTGCAGCAAAGAGTTCGCCGTCGTGGCATTTTTTGCACTTTATTTGAACGGCGGCGGCGACAGGGACCACGGGGCCCGGAAGGCGGGCCGACGTGCCCCGACAGCCGCCGGGTTATGGCCGTCGCGGGCGGTAATCACAGGGCGGAAGTCCGGCGGCGGACTTCCGGCTCCCGGGGCCCGAAGGAGCGGATGCCGGCCGGGAAATCCCCGAATAGCAACGAACGGCCAACAGCCAGGCGGACTCAGGAGGGTGGAAGGAGGCCCCGAAAACGCCGCCGGGGCGGCAAAAGCAGGAGGGAAACCCGAAAGGGGAACCCCGGAGGCCCGGGCCCGAAGGCGCCCAGGGCCACCCCAGAGCTCGAAAGGCCCAAGGCACCCACAAGCCCCCGGAGGGCAGGAAAAACAGGAGGGAAACTATGGCCGATGTTAGAACGAAACTTTTTAGGGCAAGATTGGCCAGACGGAACGTCAAAAAAGAGGGGCACGCAAAACGAAGCGGCCCCAAAAGACCTGACACGGCAAAAGAAAAGAGGGTCCCCGTTCCGAATGGGGCGTGTGTGCTGAGGGCACAACAATAACATTTATAAATGTCTAGTTTTTAGAAGGAAACTTGAGAAAGAGTTATTATTTTTATAAGAAAAAAATGATGTTTTCTTTTTCTTAATCATGAACTAAAGAATTGTAAAAAATATAATTTCACTCCCTCCTACAATATAAAATTGTAAATAAATAAAAATTATTATTATTAATTATTTCATATATTTGTTTTATACAGATAATCCTTTCACAATTTACAATTATATTATTAAAAAAAATCATCTTAGCATTTTTTTCTAAAATATGTTTGACATAACTCTCCCATGATCATTATTAAATGCGAGTGATAGACAAATCAAGTACACCCTTCTAGTCAATTGTAATCTTTGAATTATAAGACGTCTTTTACGTTTAACAAACCACGCGTCCTGCAAACTTAAGGCAACCAAGAAATGAGGGATTTCGTTCAAAATCGAGCTTCAACAAACTTTGTACTATGCTTGTTTTTCCACATCGTGCCAAGCCGCCTCACAAATTCGTTTTGGACCAGGACAATGACCACAAACATCTAAGGTAGTGATGGCTTCATTTTTCTCGCTGACGTCGAGCCAAATGCGTCTATAAATGTCACTCGTTACTTTGCTTTGTTCTTCACAACTCAACACTTGTCTCTCAAGTTTCCTCTTTTTCTTACTTTTAGGTTTTTCTTGGGCAAGGCAAGAATTTTGCAGATGGCTTTTGAAATGAGAGTTGCATTCGCCACTCTTTTGACACTTTTCAGCCTGCAAAGTGTTGTGGTGATGAGTAAGCATTTTTTGTTTTAAAAAATTGTGAGATTAAATTATGGTTCTCTGAATTTCTGTTTCTACTAATACGAATAAATGAATTACTTCGACTTCAAAATATTTAGAACAGATTCATACTGACAGCAATCTACAGTTTATTTAGATCAAGAAATCTTAATATCTATATATCCCTGAATCTGCCATGCACGGTTATGAGGGGCTAGTAAGAAAATTCGAATCCACCTACTGGTTTTTAAGTCATCGTAAAGTAGTTTTCAATTTTCTAACAGGTGACTTCTGCATCTCCAGGTCAAAATTACCTATGCTAAAGTGTTAAATATCATGGTTAAGAGGAGTGTTTTTGTATCTAATCCATCGAGAACTTGTACTTTATCTTATCGTATACGTATACGTTTTATCAAATCTGCCTAGGAATTCTACCTCAGCTTATTTTATGGATGTAAACCGTGCTTTACGAGGAGCCTTATTTGGGTATATTTTCAACTAATCTATCCAGAACTTGCAGTTAGGTTAATCTTATTAGATTAGACACCGCTCAGGGCTTGCGCTTGAACTAGTGATTAGTCTTACAATTTCAATCTACTGAAAAAGACTAAATATTGAAATTACAAAAAATACCATTCATGTCTAACCTTCGAACGTTGATATTTATTTTATTTAGGCAATTAGATTTTAGCAGTATAGCTTGACAGAATCAACTTCTGAAGGTTTTACACCATGGGAAAGAAAATAGAGTTTTTCTCACAGAGAGAATTTTTTTCGTATTTTTAAATAAAAATCGAATAGCTTTATACTGGATGGCTAACAACGTAACAAGTTGTTTTCATTCATAGCTGATGTTTAACTCCTTCCGTTATAATCAATCTACTTTATGTTTGAAAACCGTTAATGGTGATTTTATGTAGGCGAAGGAGGTGTGGAATGTGAGAAGCTGCCAGTAGAGATGTGTGCTTTCTCGGTCTCATCGTCGGGAGCTCGCTGTGTGCTCGAGAAGAAATACTCCTTCGTCGCCTCCACACATAAAGCATCTGTAGAATACCAATGCCAGGCAATACATTCTCTTACAATACTCTTTTTCTCGTTTTTAATCATGTAAACGCAGCTGCATGGATAGTTTTGTTGAATAATAAGTGGTACATGTGCTAATAAATTCCAGTCGTCGGGCATAATGGCGGAGAAGATGATGGAATGGATTGAGAGTGAGGAATGCCTCCAAAGCTGTGGGTTGCAGAGGATGAGCGTTGGCACGTCCACCGACGATCTTTCTGAATATTCTCATTTCACCTCCAAATTGTGCTCAGACAAGTGCCAAAATAGTTGCCCCAACATTGTCAATCTCTATCTCAATCTCGCTGCAGGAGAAGGTAAGTGCGCTAGTTTTCTTATTCATTCATTCTCAAAATACCGAGACAAAGGTTAACAAGAATAAGAATTGCAGGAATATATTTACCTCACCTGTGCGAGGCTCACAAAACACGAAGCCGGCGAATGATGTTCGAGACTGTGGCACCTGGGCCAACCGTAAAGACGTTTTCCCTTGCTGGAGTTGCTCCTGCACCCTACTAGAACACATATATACTTCCTTACCACTAGTATTGTATTTGAACAATGCTATTTTTCCATTCTCCTTGGTTTAAATAATCTATGAAATTAAAATTTCTCGTATCGCGGATCTAGTAATCCAAGGCATTCTAGTTGTGAAGCGATTTATTATAGTACTGAATATAGCCTAGCTATAAAAAATAAAAATTTCATTATGGTTTACAGAAATGCTTTCGTCTTTTTATTGTGTCTTCAATTTTATCTTGAATATGACTTTATATGACAATTATTATTATTTTATCTTCTATAATATTATCTGTGTATAGAAATAAGCCTATCAAAACTCTTAAGTCAAGATTTATTTTTTTTTAATTTTAATAATATATTGATTTCCAATTTACTGTGACGAACAGCTTGAATGAAGTCATAAGGCTCACGTTAATAAGATTGCACATTGTAGTTACAAATAATGGTACTTTTGACGTCTATTTAAGTGTTAATTTATGTATCAATGTTTGTGGAAAATCAAAATTTATTTAGAAGATGGGAGGTATAAAAAGGATATGGGAGTGAGTGGCACATTTAAAAAAATACAAAATAAAAATTTAATAATGTAAAGATAAAATTGTGAATTAAAGATAATTCGTGAAGGACATAGATAATATTCATTACATTCAACGTTATAATATATGCATGGGTATAAATGAAAAAATTACAAAAATGTATAATATAAAAGATACAATAGATTATTATTAAGACAAAACTATAATACTTTTCAATAAAGAATTATTACAATTTATAGTTTTGAAGAAGCACATCAAACTCACAACAACCTCCTATAAAATAGATCTAAGCATGACAAAAAACTAATTAATTTGACATCTATTAGAGACCAACTTCAACAAACTTCTAGAACTGAAACTAACATTCAAGACTTGACCAAATTCATGATAGACACAATAGCACATTGGATGTTGGATGCACAATTATCTTTTATTCTCTCCCTAGAACTAAACATCCAAGCTAACTATTAAATGAGCACACCTTTGCCCTTTTTCAAACCTTAACAAACCTCCCTCCTCCAATATCTAGATAGAAGTATGTCAAAGAATCTATATTTCTTATTAGATCCTTTAAAATGTGCTTTGATGATTTGAACACATCTAATGGTCACTCAAATAGTTGGATGATTTTTTCTTCATCATATTTTGCAAGTCAAGCCAACCAACATCAATAAGAACTTTCTCTTTATTCTTTTCCAAAAAAATAATAATAATTGTGATACTTTTCCTCTCAGCCAAATTTTATAGGCTTCAATATTTTAAAACTTAATTAATTCAATTCATTTTTTAAAGAAACCTCTTCATTATTTTTTATGAGTTCAACACACTTGAGCTCCTAAACTAGCCCACCACACCAATACCACCCACTCCATAACAAATTCAATGAAAAATAATTTTCATTATGCTCTCATATCATAAGTACTCCAATGATGGAGCCACATCTAATCTCACTTTAGTACCATATTAAAAATATAAAATGGTCTTCTAAAGGAATACATTAGAATATTATTTAAAAGAAGGTTCTTTACATTTTAGTAAAGGATAATTCGACAAATCAATTTTAATCTTTTATATATTTCTCATGCTATAAATTATGAGATTTAAAAATGACAAAAAACTAATTTATTTGGCACCTAATAGAGTAATACTAAGCAACTTCTAGAACTAAAACTATCACTACTAGCTCACCAAATTCACAACAAAATAGTAAGACATATGGATATCAAATGTGTAATTATCTTTATTTCTATAACACTTATGTTTTTTCAGGAAGAAGAGTTACAACCAATAAAGTTATAACACATACGTATATTGTAGAATTTGTAACAATAAGCTTAAGATAAGAGATACAATTATGTTGGCTTGTAGCTCATAACAACAAAAGTTGTTTTGAAAGGTAAGTTTTCCATCTATGTGCCTGATTTGATTATTGATCATAATATAGCCTTAATGGATAGAGCGTTGGTTGGAAAGTTTATGGGCCCTAGACCAAATATTGAAGTGGTAAGGGAGTTTTTCAAAAACAAGTGGAGAACCAATGGCAAAGTTATTGTTGCAGCGCTTCCCAAAGGATACTTTTCTTTTGAGTTTACCTACAAGGAGGATATGGTGGTAGTCAGGAGTGGTGGTCCTTAGGTTATAGGGAAATCCTCCTTGGCCCTTAAGAAATGGACATCCAATCTAAACCTTTCAGACTCTATTTTTTAGAATGTTCATGTCTAGGCTAGACTTCTAGGTCTTCCTTTGGAATACTAGAATGCGGATGTCTTCAATGGCATTGCTAACTCTTTTGTGGAGCTTTTGTCAATAGATCCCATGACAATACCTAGAAAAAGGCTTGTGTTTGCTAGAATCTATGTGGGATTATCCCAGAATGCCGACCTCCCTTCTTCTATTGATATCTAGTCAAAGTTGGGGATTTGGATGCAAGTTATAGAGTTTGAATCGATCCCTTTCGCTTACTTTAAGTGCAAAAAAATAGGGCATTGGGCTAAGAAATGCCCACTCAATGCCAACAAGGAGAAAGAGAAACCTATGCCTATTCAAAAGCCTATCTAGAGAAAGAAGCCTGAGGGGGAGGGAAAATAGAGTAAAGAAAATTCATGTATCAGTGAGTCAGGGTGTATGTAGCCTGATGATCGGGTGAATGTCCCTGAATGTAATGAAGTGGTGGGTTTCAAAGAAGATTTGGTTTTTTAGGAGCCACAGCAAAATGAGTTAGAGAACATGTCTGGAATGAAGGAGGTTGGAGAGTGTGACCTGAAGGGCATTGGAAATGATCTACTGAATCTGGACTCCTCTAACCCTATTTTGGATCTAGATGGTAAGGAGGATGGGGGACCAAGTTTGGATGATATTCCTATTCACGGATTGACGTTGGATTTTTGTTTTCCTCTTCCTCATTTTGCTTCTGGAGGAGACCTCCCCTCTAGTTTGGACTCTTTTTAGATTTTGGGAACTGCTATCACACTGAATTATGTCAAGGATACCTTTGAGAACTTGAGTCTGACTTAAGAGTTCTCAAGTGAAAATTCTACCCAGTGTAATAACAGACTAATGGACACCCTTCCCTTGGACCAAAGGAGGATGTTTGACAAGGAATGGGAATCAGTGAGAGAATTGTAAATCCATGAAGATACAGATAGAGATGATGCCAACTCCTTGTCCAAGAAAAAGAAGAAGAAAAAAAAACAATAGAATACACCAAGTGGAGTCTGTACTAGAGCTCAAGCTAAGGCAGATTGTGGAGCTACTAAGAGCAACCAAGGAAGAAAATCTAAAAAGTGGCTAAGGGGCCATGGTAATTTTTAGGATATTGCGGATGGTGTTCAAAATACCATCCTAAAGATTCTCCAATACCCTGGTAAGACATGAAGATTATCTCATGGAATATTAGGGGGTTAAATAGCCTCCATAAGAAGGATGTGTTGCACAATTTTGTTAGGGACCATAGGCCTGATATATTACTTTTCCAAGAATCCAAAATGCCTAAAGAAAAGGTGGAAAAGATTAAGATGTTTGAATTTTATGGTGTCCATGGAAATAGCTCAAAAGGTGCCTCAGGAGGTATTGTCACCTTCTGGAACCAGAATCTCATTAAAGGTGAACCTTTGCTGGAGAGTACTAATCATGTGGCTACCAAATTTACCCATATCAAAGACAATTTTCGCTAGATTCAATCTAACATCTATGCCTCGAATGGGAAAAGAGCTAGACAATTTTTTTGGAAGGAGCTTTCTTCCTTTTGTGAGATTTTTAATAATGATTCATGGGTCATTATGGGAGACTGTAATATCCCTCTTTAGGATGATGAGAAGTTCAAAGGTTCCTAGACTAATATGGACAACAAAATGGATCTTTTGGATTTCATGAATAACCAGGCGCTAGTTGATTTGGATCTATAGGGAGCTACCTATACTTGGTCAAATCAAAGAACTGGTAAGGACTTGATTCAAGTAAGGTTATATAGAATGTTAATTTAAGATCAATGGTTATTAAACTATTACTATTCTTTAAAAGCTCTTTCTAGGGTGGAATCTGATCACTTTCCTATAAGTTTTGTGGCGGATCCTTTAAAGGGGAAGAGGAACTTTCCCTTTAGATTTGAAAGGATGTGGCTTTCCCATCCTTAGATATTTGAGGAAATAAGGAAATGGTGGAATATTGATGTCCTTGGGACTGCCATGTTTAAGGTGGCTAAGAAATTAAGGGAAGTTAAATGTAAAATAAGAAGATGGTAAAAAGAGACCTTTGGTAACATTTTTGGAATCAAATTTGAGCTCCAGATGGAGTTGGCGAAGATTCAAGACAAAATCTAGAGGGAAGGATATATTGATGATAACAGAGAAAAAGAAAACGAGTTACTTGTGAAAATGCATGAAATTATAGCCAGAGAGGATGACTTTTGGAGACAGAGATCTAGAGCTTTGTGGCTCTCTGCTAGAGATAAAAACACCAAATATTTTCATTTCTCTGTGTTAAAACATAGGGCTGCCAATAGAACCTCTCACATTGAAAGTAGTGGCAATCAGTTTGAGGAGGAGGATGAAATTAGAAGACAAGCTATCCTTTTCTTTAGTAATCTCCTCTCAGCTAGCGGAGGAATCAATCATGAAGAGCAAGATTACCTCTTAGAGGCCATCCCTAATTTAGATGAGGAAGATAATACCAAGCTTGTTGCTATTCCTTCTAGAGAAGAAATTAAAAAAGTTGTCCTTTCCTTTGAAAGGAACAAGGCCCATGGCCCTGATGGATTTCCCATGTTCTTCTTTCTATGGTTCTAGGATATTGTGAATGTTGTCAAAGAGTTCTTTGGATCAAGAAGTCTCCTAAAAGAACTAAATGCTACCTTCTTGGTCCTTATTCCCAAGAAACCTAGAGCAATGGAGTTTGAAGCCTTTAGGCCTATAATCCTTTGTAATTCTTTCTACAAAATCATTTCAAAGGTTCTGACATCTAGGATTCTCTTAATTCTACCATCACTGATCTCTCCCTTGTAAAATGGATTTTTTCCTAGAAGGAAGATCCTCGATTCTATTGTTACTTTCCACGAGAATATCCACTCCCTTGTGGAATCCAAAAATGAAGGTTTTCATCTAAAGCCGGATATATCAAAAGCCTATGACCATGTGGACTATAAATTCTTGCATAAAATAATGAGGGAATTTGGATTCAGCAATAGAGTCCTAAAGATGGTGGAGCAGCTTGTTTCAATAGTATCTATATCTATTATGGTGAATGGATCCCCCTCACATTTTTTTTAGAATTTGAGAGGTTTAAGATGGGGAGATCTAATCTCCCCCATCTTGTTCACTATTATGGCTAAATGTCTTGGGAAAAACCTAAAAAGACTAATTGATCATGAATCTCTAGTGGGACTAAGGCCCTCTTCTAGTAATCTTATTTTCTCTCATCAATAGTTTGTTGATGATACCATGCTGATGGGGAGGTCTACTGTGACTGAAGCTAAGAATCTGAAAAGAATTTTGGACGAGTATGAGAGAGCTTCTAGTTAGTTGATCAATAGACAAAAAAGTTCTCTTTTCTTTCTTAATACCCCTAATCACAGACATGTCAAGCTAGCAAGAATCTTGGGATGTAAGTGGATTCCTTACTTTCCATTTATCTTGGATTTCCCTTAGGCCTTAAACCTTATGACTCCTTTTGGAGTTTGTTGGTTTATAGGTTTAGTAAAAAAATTGCTAGTTGGAAAGGAGCTATTCTTAGTCAAGTAGAAAAAATCCAGCTCCTCAAAGCTTCTCTTCAGAACATTTTGATTTATGCCTTAAGTCTTTTCAAAATTCCTGCTAAATATGCAGAAGCTATTGAAAAAATTAAAAAAATATTTCTTTGGTCCGGGGTTGAAGAAAGAAAGAGAATGCCTCTTATTGGATGGGACCTTGTCTGTAGGACAAAAATTATGGGAGGATTGGGTCTAAGAAAGATTAGAATGATGAATAAGACGCTTCTTGCTAAGAAAATTATGAGGTATTTTTCCTCTTATGGGGAATGGAAAGATATTTTAAAAAGTAAATATATGGCTAATTGTGGATCCCCTAAGGGCCTGCTAGATTCTCCCTCACTACACTATGGATCAGTGTGCTAGAATGATATGATTACTGGGAGAAAAATTGTTGACTTAGGTGTTGGATGTAATATAATAAGTGGAAATCAAGCCAAGTTTTGGGAGGACAGATGGTTGCTAAAGGAGCCATTAAAAAAGTGACTTTTGGTACTCATGCTAAGGACTACTTGTGTGATGGGGGTTGGGTGGACTTAGGCCTACCTAGCCTGGAGCTTGCTCCGATTCACTCATCTTTGATGGTTTTTAGGATGTGTTCGAATCAATAGGATGACCTCTTAGTCTAGACAAATAACCCTTTGGGAAACTACTTTGTTTCTTCGACTATCTCTTTGCTATCCCTCTCTCAAGCTCCCTCTCCCTTCTGGACTAGAGCATGGATAAAACATCTGACCCCTAAAGTCAACATTTTTTCTCGATCCTTCTTCAAAACAAAGTGCTCACGGTTGAGAATCTTTGTAAGCTTAGCTTCCAGATACCTAATAGATGCTATCTATGCAAGAATGAGGTGGAGTTTGTTAATCACTTGTTTCTCCACTATTTGTTTGTTGCTGCTATATGGGGTAAGTTTCTAAATCTCTAAAACATATCATGGGTGTTTCCTTATACTATTGAAGACTTTTTCTCTCAATGGAAAACTCCTTCTTTGAATCCTTTTATTAAAAGATTATGGGCTTTTAATTTCCCATATATAGCTTGGAGTGTGTGGAAAGAATAAAATAATAGACTCTTTAGGGACAAGGAAACTATAGAGAACAATGTGTTTGAAAAAAACTTTAGGCTAATTGTTGAAAACTTTAATTTTATTCCTTAGCAAGAGAATAACAGGAAGGTTGTGTTGTGCTCTACATACGACTTAAAGATAACCAAGGAGTGGAAGATTAAAAATGATGTGCCAAGGGCTTTTAAACTAGCTAAAAAAGAATGGATAGGGGTGTGCTATAGTTTTCCACCGTGTGGTTGGATTAAAGCCAATTTTGATGGCGCGGCTAAGGGAAGCCTGGGGTTGACTAGAAGTGGAGGTATGATTAGGATTCAAATGGTAATTTTTTAGTGGAAATGGCTACTCCCCTCTAATCTCAAACTAATCATGTGGCTGAAGCTATTAGAGCCTTTCAAGTGATTAATTTAGCTCTTAGTTAAAATTATAAAAATTTATGGCTTGAAGGAGACTCAAAAAACATTATTGATTACCTCCTAGGAAAATACCCTCCCTCATGGTCTATCAAGAGCTGGATTGAAGATGCTAAATCCCTTTTAGCTAAATTTGATAAAGTTAAAATATCTCATGCATTTAGGGAAGCCAATAGTGTGGCTAATTTTTTTTGCTAATGAGGGGGTTGATCACGTGGTAGAACCTCAAGGATCTCGCCATTGACATAAGGGGCTTAATTGATTATGATATCACGCATGGGAAAGCAACAATTTTTTTTTATGATGAAAGAGAGTAGGGTCAAGTACTTCAACATCATTAGATTTGATGGGGCCACGTTTAATATATTAATTGGCAGTAAGAGGTGGCACGTTTTGTGGGCTCTTTGGTTTGGTTGCAACATTTTATTTTAGGACTCTTGCTTTGGTAGAGTTTTCAGGGAGGTGCTTGTGACAATGGGTGGAGATAGGAAAAGGGTGGAGCCAAATAGCTATGAAATGTATAAGAGGAACTCAAAGGTCTGGGAAAAAATTGAACGTGGTGAGTTGCTCCCTTTCATTGAAAAGCTTCATGGGCCTAATTTGAAGGCCACCGAGTACTTTGAGAAAAACTGGAAGAACAGAGAAATAATTATTTTTGGGAAGTAGGTTAAGGTGGACAAAACCTCATTGGAGAGGTTACTGGCATGTCTACTAAGGGAATGAAATTTTTTCACGATCGAAAGTTCTATGATGAGGTGGTTATCAGATTCCCTAGGAAAGATAAGGAGAAGACTACTTGCTGATAAAACTCTTCAATAACTACTTTGAAGCTAATTCAATTAAGTCGTTATGGAGGAAAGTGCTTAGAATCATCATGGAATACATTACCCTAGATGGTAGATTCACTAGGGTGTATGGCTACCACTTCACGTTGCTCAACCACTTTCGTCACAAGGTAAGGGTGTCATTACCTCACTATATGTATTGTTCCATGAATAATAGCCTGGAAGATCATAAAAAGGATCCTAAGAAGTACCCAATTTTGCATACTGGCCTTATTAAGCTTATTTAGGAATATTTTCAAAATATGTCGGCCTTATCCAACCCTATCTTGGCTTCACCCTCTAAAGATGATGAAATTGAAGATAGTGTGTTAGAAGATATCAATAAGCCAAACTCTGAGTAGATTGAAGATTCTCCCTTCCCCTAACAAATGTAGCAAGAAAACCCTGCAGTGTAAACCCTCACTTAAGAAATCTAGCATTGTCAAAAAACCCAGCTACTCTATTCTGAAAGATAAAAACCCTAGTTGCTCTATTCTGAAAGAGAAGTCCATTCAAAAGGGTCCCCTTGCTAATAAATTGGTCTCTTACTCTGAGGATACCCCAGAGGATAGTTTTGAGGTCTCTGACGCTAGCAAGAATTCTTTCTCATCCTATCCTGCCACTGACAGAGAAAACAAAATGAGATTCCCTAGAGACCTTAACCCTGATGATCATTATTTTAAATAGGACTATGAGTTTCCTAGGGACATCCTAGTCATCGCTAGAAATGGTGTTGTCAATTACTTTAGAATTATGAAGTGGGCCTTCCATGAAATTAAGGACATTAACCTTAGAAATAGGTCCCTCAATAGCAAGCTGGAGGATTTGGAAGTTAAAGTTAGCTCTCTTAATACTATAGAGAGTGAGAGGAATGCGGATAAGATGAGGATGGGGGTTTAAGATAATGAAGGTAAAGTTAAGTGCCTGGAAGCTGAAATTGGAAAAATAAAAAACACAATGAAAACTATTATGGAGCACAATCACAAAATGTCAAAACATAATGCCATTATCATTAATGCTATGACTGAGAAACTAAAAAACATACAATAGGGTTCTCTGATCGTGGATTTGGAAGTTGATAAGGACAAAAGTAGGACTGAGGATGTTGGAATTTCAAAGAGTTTGAGGGCTATTCTGAAGAGGAAGGTGCCTCCCAAGCCCCAGATGGTTCAAGCCCTCAAAAAGTGTACCCAGGACATGCACAATCTCGAAGTTGAAGCTATTGATGCTCTTAACTCCTTAGGATAGCTGTGGGTTGTTTTTGTTGTTGGTTTTTTAGTTGGTTTTTTTTGGTGGCCCTTGCTGGCCTTGGGATGGTGGCTGCAGTGCTTTCTAGGCTCTTTTCTTTCCACAACCTTTTTGTATTGGTTTCTTTCAAGCTTAATATTTTTATCTGTAAACTCTGTGGTTTCGGGTCCCTATAAAACCCATTTTTTCCTTTATCAAAAAACATAATAATATTTTAATTTATGATCATTAAAAATATACTAAAATCAATCTACAACCAAAATTAGGAATCTCTTTTGAGCTAGAGATCTTTCACTTGCCATATGTATTTCTAACTTGTAACCATCCATTCAATTAGGATTAATATCCCTATAAATTGACAACTTAGATTACATTTCATTCTTTTAAAATATATTAAATAGTTTCATTTCTTATAAGTAAATAATGGTGGAAATGGGTAACTAAAGGTGGGTAAAAATGGATAAGGGAAAGGAGTAAAGAGTTAAAAAAAGAGGCAAGTTTTCATTTCATCAAACATTTTAAGTAGAATGCAAATATCTATATTTGTTTCTATAAATGTAAATGTTGATACTATTCTATTGGGCATGAATTTCCAATTATTATATTCAATGCATAATTGTCTTCTACCTTGATCACTCATGATTATTAGATATCATAGGTTTTTTGTTCTTTTATTCAACATCATAACTTGTAAATTTAGATATGTGATACTTAATATAATGAGTAAAAACTAGTTAGGATTAAGTTGGTTTGAGCCTAACATTAAATTTATTTGTTATAATTTAGAGGTTCAATTTATAACTTTAATCTTCAACCAATTTTAAATAATAACAAAAAATTGGTTGAAAAAATAGAGATAAAAATTAAATACGAATACTTAAGATATATAGAATCAAATTTAATAAAACTAATTTAAAATATTATCTAACTCATTTTATTTAGAAAAAAAAAAATTAACATAAATTTATCACTTTCTTGCTTTATAATGAAATGCATTCTAATTAGAACAACCTTTCATTTTTTAGTATCTCTTTTCATAGATTTCTCTTCTATTTTAAAAAAAACATGTGACAGCTACCACTGTTGAAATTCATAAACTTTTTGAAAAAATAATTATGACCACAAACGGTCGTCATTTTTAATTTTTTTAATGACTAAACGACTATATTGTTAAAAATAAAATATTGCACATATAAAAAATAACACGTTAGAATTTTAGATATAGTCGAGAACCGTCATTATTTTATGTTTGAAAAAGAACGGTTCTCGTGTGTGAAGTGTTTTGGAACATCTTAGTGTTTGCAGGAAAGGAGTCCAAATTTCCTTAGACAAGTGCATTTTTGACGTTGATTTCAATCTCAGCGTAAGTTTCGGAGGAAAAGTAGCCAAAGCTACCGGCAGTCTTTGAATATGCCAAAATCAAATTTCAAAGTCATTTAAGAATTATGGGAAATACGTCGAAAACTGAAAAGACTGTTAGTAGCGTATGCAATCTGCATTTCAGCATTTGTGGTAAGTATAGTGCATGGAAATTGTGGGAATTATTTGTCGCTTTCCTTCGCTGTTCACAATTACCATCTCCGAAAAAAAAGATGTCGCACATGGGAGAATCAAATGGCTTCTAGAAGGGCATGCAGAATGAGACTGTTGACAATATCAATATAGAAACGATGTTATTTTTTTAAAGTAAAATACTTTTCATTCAAGTTTTGATGCTTCATAAGAGTAGAATTTACTATCCTTTAATTTAATGGCATAGAATACACTGTCCTCGTACAAAGTATTTAAAATTTAAGAAAACTTTTTTGTTTTTAAACAAAACTAATTTAAAATCAAGAATTTATGTGGTTGCATGATAATATCTTTCAGTTCTTGTTTTATCTTTTCATTTTTACATGTTTATGTTATACAATTATTAGTCTAGTCGATAGATTACATATAGTGTGAGATTTGACCCTGAAATAAGATGCCTACAAACTACTATTGAGTCATCGGAAAACAAGTTTGAGTTGTTATTTAACGATAAACCAGCTGTTGTTTAATGGTAAAACCCTCCACTCCAAACAGGGCTTAAATTTGACGGTCGACCTTGCCTGTCAACAAATTTTTAATGACGGTTATCTATTCAAAGGTGCCCTTAAAACATTATGATATACCTTAGTGTAACTAAAATTATATACAAATCAAACATATATATCATTATAATTCTATATAAATTTTGACAGTATATCCAAAATCTCTCCTTTCATTTGATACAATCTTGTTAAAATTTTGATTATGATTTTACAGCAAAAATCTCCAAATACAGTCATACGGCCATCAAATTTAAGCCCTGACTCTAAAATCTCACTTATCACATAAAATCCAAACGTATATTGATTTGAGAGCTGGAAGGGAACATTTTATTTCTATTTGTAGTGCTTTTTTATAATTTGATGGAAACTTTCTATTTTCATTTGCGTTGTTTTATGTTTTAAATTTGTATGCAAATATTTCATAATCAAGATAATGCTTAATTTCTTTTAGGAAAAAATCTAGATTTGTCTAAGCTTATTTCATTTCATTATTTAACACTTGTTATTAATTGTTTAATCCAAGCCACATGCAACTAGAATTGTAGCACATCCATCCACAAACACATACTCTCTAACCTATTAACATACATATAGTTTTCTATCAGTGTAATCCTTGAAACTCCTTCAGATGCAAGAATTAATAATTAAGAATTTGTTAAAGGAAGTTATTTGATTATTTAAATTTTGATTGTATATTTAAACAATCAAATATATTGAGTTTATTATATTAAATATTTTTATTTAAATATATTGTAATATTTTTTAAATTACTTAAGATTTTCTTATTTATTTGTTCATAAAATCAATTGATTTTTTTTCTTCTTTAGGAACATCATTCTTCTTTTTGCTTACATCATATATATTCTCTATGAGGTCATCATCTTTAAAAAAGTTCTATGTTTTTCCCTATCATTATTGTCTTTCTCAATCTTTTCATATACTATCCTTAATTGCTTTCATATTTCTTGGTATGTAGGCCATGCATCTTAAATATTTTTCTTCTTTTGAATTTCTTGGTAGGTATGCTACTAAAATTTACAATAGTAATATATATTGAATATTAACCATTTCTTTGCTTTCTTTACTTGATCAAGAAAAAACTTTATTATAGTTTTGTTTGTGCATTAGCATACAAACACTATAGTATCATTTGGATTCAATACCATCACAACATTTACAACTTATATTTTCAATATTTTATTTGATCATTTAAACATTTAACAAAAAATTAGAAAAAACCTACAATAAGAAAAAATAATAAAAATAAAAATTTAGAGAAGATCAATCTTCTACTATCTTCTCTAGTGACATGTAATTTATTGAGACATGCAAAATACACTTTCTCTTTAAAAAATTCTACCATCTAAAGTATACATTGTTAGGGTTGTGTAGAAGTAACACCCTTTATTATTATTTTCTTCATATTCTACAACTTTCTATAATTATTTACATTCTTTTATTATATCTATCAAAGTTTTTCTATTTGTAAAATCCAGAAGTAAAACCTACTATTATCATTTCAATTGCAAAGTTTGTATATTTGTGTTTTACTTCAATATTCATGTACATAGGAACTTTGTACACGAGATTCAATTCTATTTTTCTATAATTAAAATTCTATGTATGATTAAGTTATCACTATACTAGTTAACTATTTTTTTTTATGAAATTTATAGGATGAAATATTTGGTGTTGAACAAATGTTATAATGCAGTTTTTTTTTTTTATGTTTTATACACAATAAAAATTATACAAAAACTCATAAAAAATAAAAGTTTAAGAGCTTTTTATTTGAGAAAATCTATCTTTGGTATCTTCTCTAGGAACACAGTTGTTTTGACTTCTTCAAAAATATTGAATATAAATCCTCTTTAAAAATTTACTACAATATAATGATCAAATAAGGTTTTAGTTTTTATACTCTCTTGATTATTTCTATGAAATCTTCTTTTTATATCAATGTTAAGAAGTAAAACATAATTTAATCATTACAATGGCATGACTTTATAGGTACTCTGACCAAACAAAAATATCATACTAAAAAAATTGTATGTGAGATTTGATTCAATTAAATAACTAACTTTGCATACATGATTCAATTATAACTTACAAATAAAATTATCAATGGATTAACTACACACCAGATATGCTAGTTAGCTATCTATTTTGTAAAAATTGTGGAGATTATTGAAAATAATAGAAATACATCTTTGGTTATAACAACCTCCTAAAATAAAATTATGTTCAATCTTCTAAACATAGCAAGAAACTCTCAAAAACCCACAAAATATAAAAGCTACAATTTCTTTTTAATGTGTCAATATTCTATTGTCAATAGTGGCATGTTGTGATGTTTAAGTTGTTGTGTTGTTGTTCTTTCCATAAAGGTTCAAACCCCATTAGGGTGTAATTGTTGAGTGTTTACATTGGGGATGAGGTTCCCCATTTGTGGCCTCATCGATTCATAGTTCTGGGTCAAAAGCATTTACTCCTTTCAATAAAAAAAAATATCAATATTCTATTGACTTATCCAAAAGCACAAGTGTTGCAACTTCTTAAGAACTATTGGAAACATTCCTTCTTTTAAAATAAATCTATTTAAGAGTTTTCTACCTATCTAATGTGTGTGCTAATAACAATTTCTAAAAGACAAGGGCCCCCTTGATTATCTACTCAATATTCTACACATCACCATCAACTGACATGTTATATTGATCAACCATTGCTTGAAATTGTTCTTGCATTTGAAGCACTAGGCTATTGTCTATTGTAGCTCCTTGTATATTATCTAAATCAACTTTGTGAGTATAGCTTTATATTTGAAATGCTATTATCTATTAATGCTTGTTAATGGTTCACTTTGTTTTTAATAACTATAATATCATTAATGGTTAAGATTCTAGTTACACATACCTTGATGCTTGTGACTTAAGAATCAATTCATCAAATTTGTGCTTCCTTGAACAATCTTTCTCCATGTCCTAATTAATGTGCTTGATTGTTACCAAAGTTGTCAATAGTTCTAGTCCAAGTGTTTTAATGTCTTCTTATAGCTGGATTTCCTATATTATTTGTTTATTTGCAGAAATTTCAATAAAGCACCTTCCTATTCATCATCATAAGCTATCATAACATCATTATATATAACAAATATATTGTTCAAAATTGTAGATATAGAAAGAAGCATATCATGAACTGTTGTGTTGAGTTAATCAGCCCAATATATCAATGTATTAATCAAGTCTACTTATATATTTTTAAAGAACAAAACAAATTTAATTGAAAATAGATTAAAATATGAAATATCAGATAAATTAACCATATTTAATTATACAGTAAATTATTATATTTTAAAAAAATTTAAGACTAATAAAAAGCAAAATTTTCAATCTTTACAATAAAATACATTGTAATTAGAACCACCCTTGATTTTCAAAGTACTGTTTTCATATATTTCTCTTCTACTATCAAAAAGCATCACGTCTGCTATTGCTGTTGAAATTTGGAAACATTGAAAAATTAACTAGTAGTTATGACGAGAAAAATCAACATTACCATTTTGTATATTATTGACTTCCTAGGGTTTTAGATGTAGTTGAGAACTTGAGAACTGTCTTATTTTTTAAAGAGGCCGTCCCCACATGTTCTGTACTGCGAAGTTTTTTCGAAAGTTTTGTTGGTGGTTGAAAAGATTCCAAATTTCTTTAGTCAAGTCCATTATTGACCAATTTTCATCTCAGCTTAAATCTCGGAGGAAAAGTAGCCAAAATGCCACTATCATCAACAGTCTCTGAATATGCCGTTCCAAAATGTAAGCTTCCACCGAATTATGGGAGGTAGGAAGAAAACTGAAAAGACTATTGGTAGCGTACTTAATCAGTATTTCAAAAGTTCTGGGAAGTGTGGTGCACGGAATTGTGGGAATTACTCGTAGCTTTCCTTTACTGTTCACAATTGCCATCTCTGACCAAAAAATTATCGCACATTGGCTTTTAGAAAGGCAGGCGGAATGAGTGTAATGGCAATATTCGTATAGAAACAAAATAGTCTTCAATCTTGGTAAGACTTGAAATTTCTGCTCTCAAATTTAATGTCACTTGTTATTCTGTTAACTGAGATTATGTAAAATTTCTGAAGAACTTTTAATAAAACAAAATTAATTTATGATGAAAAATTTGTGCTTGCACAATGATATTTGAAAAAAACCCAAATTAAACTTCCAATCTAAAATCTAAATGCTTCTTGTTTCATCTCCTCGTCTTCAAAAAAAAGTTCGTGTAGCATGCTTAAAAACACGTGTTTTTCACTATATAGATTTTTAAAATTAAAATTGTAAAACTTAATAATCTATATTAATATTTACTAAATTATTAAATCTTTGATTTATTTTTTCACAATATTTAAAACATTTTATCTATAGTGGTTCATTTCTTCTTCATTTTCCTTCTTACATCATATATGTTTATAATATTATCTTGTCTTCTCATAATCTTTAATTAAATTTATATATTTTCTCATCAATTTGTTTTACCTTTCATGTTTTGGGAGGTATTTCTCAGTATTATTTTGTAATGTTCTACATTTTCATCTTTGTTAATATGTATGGCAAGGGGTTATGGTAGAAATAATTTTTTTTTGTTAACAATTTCCTTACTTTGCTTACAAGATTATGGCTAAATCCTCAAAAAAATTTCGTAGTGCATTTATGTTCAAATATTGTTCTCATACATTTATTCTTAGGGTTTGTAACACTCGCTATAAAGTTTTGCATATATTTATTGCATTTAAATAAAAGACTAAAAAAATTAAAAAAATATATAAATAATTCCTTAAACAAAGTAAAATGAGTGTAGATAAATATCAATCTCAATCTTTGATTAGAATATTTTACAATTCTTTGAATTCTTTGAATATTTCTATTAAATATTTTCTCTACATCAATGTTTGTACACATGATAAAATTATCACCAGTTAATTGCATGTCAACTATGTCAATTAACTATCTACATTATGCAAATGATGAGAATACCATACAAACTATAGAAAGACATATTTTGGTGTCAATAAGCTACCAGCACAAATTTTTTATCCTTTGAACATTTAAATATATATATATATATATATATATATATATATATATA
>VDFB02105785.1:209640312-209672900 GCA_007258455.2 Sequoia sempervirens | reverse complement strand
ACTTGGTGACTATGCTAAGCCGAGTCATGGGCCTCCCAGCAGCCGCCTACTTCCAGGAGTGGATGGCTTATTATATTGAACAGATCGTCCGAGGGAATGAGGACGTTAAAACTAAGACTTCATTTGATTGGGGAAGCATCATTAGCAACTGCTTCCATGAGTAGTTTATGAATGTCAAGAAGAGCAACAAATTCTATATGACCTCATACCTAGTGTACTCCTTGGCAGGTCAGAAACAATACAACGGACTCCTCAGGGCACCAGATGGAGAGCACAAACGAGGGCTTAAGCCTTATGATCAGTACCCCCAGCTCCATTACCGCTACTTTAAGGAGTATAGCCGTGTCAATGATGCCTTCACATGCCATATAATCAAATTGATAGACGGGGACTTCGAAAGAAGGGTATCTCACAGTGCCAGGGCCCTCCTGAAGGAGTATGCCTTCCTGTTTATTCAGTTCCCAAAATTCACATACATCCTCGCCCAAGGGTTCACAGAACGACCAAACAAACTGCCGAGGTACCCAAATGACCGAATCATCCTCCTGGAGCTTTCCCGGCAGCTCCAACATATTCAGGCGGTCTTCAGCCAGAAGCACGTAGCGGGGATCCCTTATCCCATGATCCTCGGCCAGGGCCAGTATCGGCTGCAAACCTCTCAATGCGTCGGCAACTCAGAAAAGGAGCTCAAAGAGTATAACTTTGAGTGGTACACGCCACGCCCTCGAATGGACCCACATGGTCATGTTAGGAAGGCGCTGGGGCCGGCATACGCCCACAAGCATCATGTGGAAGATTTCTGGGCAGATTGCAGAGATGATAAGGAGGTCTGCCAGAGACATTATATGCGGATGATGGTGCAGTTTCTGAGGAAGGTACAACTATTTCTGGTGCCAGACCAACTCGAGGAGGATGAATCCACCTTGGTGCACCCGAGGTACCCTGCGGTTGCCAACCTGGCAATCCCCTCCATCGACTGGGACGAGCAAGAGGTCAATGACCTGGATACAATCACCCAACCTATCATTGCTCGCACGACGGAATGGGTCGATGGAAAGGTGGCACTGCTGAAGCAAAATGGGGTGGCTTTGACATATGAAGCAACCAAGAGCGAACCAAGCGCCACGGAAGAGGTGGCTGCCTCTCCATCAGCTAGTGAGACTTCCAAGTCTCCCCCCATCACCAGGTCCCAGAAGAGAAAGGGGGCAGAAACGGCTCAGTCTGCGGACCCAAAGGAGCAGGCAACAAAGGATACGGGAGGCTCATCTCCCAAGAAACTCAAAAGGACGGTAGTCACGACGGGGATGCAGCCTCCTTTGCTCCTTCCTCCCCCGGTTAGTGCGCTGCCCACTTCTCAGGCCGCTATTACCTCATCTCCACAAGCGATGGACATTTCCGTTCACCTCGCCTCTTCACCTCCAGCCGGATCTGTAATCAACATTGATTCCTCCTCCAGCATGACCACTTCCCCTTCCTCTGCTGCTACCATGTCCCCCATCACCTCGCTACCTCTAGCAACAATACCATCGCCTGTTCCCCTTTCTAGCGTGCCCGAGGCTATTACATGGCACCTGCAAAATCTTCCCCCGAGCTCTCGTAACTTTTAATGGATCCTGCTCTCGAAGCAGCCTTGGCCCAAGCACTCGCAACATCCCAGCCTTCGCAACTGCCAACAGGTCCGCCGGCCATGGAGGCCACCATGCAGATTTCCAAGGAGATGGAGGAGCTGGAACAGGAAGCTTCAAAGTCTATGGAGGAGGAGGCCGATGACTATTAGAAGCAACCCGAATACGAGCATAGAACCATTGACAAAGTTGCTTAGGAAGAAGAAGAGACGGGCTCCTCCGAGGGAAGATATGAAGGGGATGGTTCGGGCGACAAGGAGATTGTCCAAAATTTTGATGAGGACATCGAGGAAGAGTCGGCTCAGCAGTCGGGTGAAGAGGGGCAGCCACCAGAGGAGCAGCCCAAACATGCCATCACTGAGGCCGAGGTCCATGTTGCGAAGACCCCCGGAGCTGAGGCTGTCAAAGGAAAGGAAGAAGGGGTGGCGGGAGCGGAAGATCCCACTTAGCTATTGACCATGAGGGCACCCGTCAAAAGCCTCATATTCTATGAGGACTCCGATGAGGAAGGGGACGCTGCCAAAGAAAAAGAAGAGCTGGAAAAGGGGGCCGAGGTCTTGCCTCTGACAGAGAAGGGTGAGGGCAGCCACGAGATGCCCAAGGACAAGGCTGCCATGCCCGACTGGCTGGAAAAACAACTCGAAAAGACCACTCCTATCCTGAGCGATCCGAGGTCGAGGTTGGAGGCCATCTTGGCTCGATCTCTAGCCACACCAAAGAAGGAGAAGAAGCCTAAGGTCCGTTTCAGAGTAACCATGGACGCTTCTGGCTCCCGAGCAGCACAAGTGGCAACGCCAACTATTGGCCAGGCCAGAGTAAGCTACAATATTGCCACCATCGACCTAGGGACGGCCACCAGGGAACAGAAGGTTGGGCATCTAGAGGAGTCAGTGGCTACGGTAGTGCAACTGATTAAGCAGGATAAGATCACCAAGGATGAACTAAAGGCGCAGGTTGCTGCCCTAACTGACTATATCCAACAATGGTCTTCAATCGACGACCTCCCCACTACCTCTACAGCCGCGCCACAGCTGCTCTTCAAGGAACAAATAGATAAGCTAGAAAGGAGGAAGAACCTGGAAAAGACCACGGAGGTCTGGTTCCAGCAGGTTGTGAAGGTCGGGAACATAGGGATTGGCTTGGCTGTGCAGATAGCCAACAAGTTCCTGGATTTGGTTCGATCCTTGGAAGGCACAAGGAAGCTCTGCACCAACTTCCCCGTGATCTACGACTCTGCCTTCCCGAAGGTTGAGGCCATCCTCCAAATGCCAGAAAGCTCGTGGGAAGAGAAGCTAGAATTGAAGAAGGAAGTTCACTGGCTAGTAGACATATGGCGCAGGGACCTCATCCACCGTAAAGAGAGAATGGAGCAAATCCAAAGCAGGGTTGACCCGGATATTGCGTGGATCAAGGAAATCTGAGCGAAGTGCACCGAATACCTGAAATTGATAACGGGCCATGATATGCCCACGGTGCAGTTAGATGCGGAGAAGGTTAGGCCCTATTTTGAGGAGAGGATGAAGGACGGGGTAGCCGGAGATATCACGACAGACTTCCTAAGTTTCGCTGCCCGTGCCCTCGATAGATCAGAGCTTTTCAGAGATCAGAGCTCAAAGTATGATGAAGACTGGAAGCGGCTGGAAGAGAACGCCAAAGAATGGAGCTACCAGACGTTGAAGTGCAAAATCCTCGAAATAGACAAGCTCCAGGCCGTCATCCTCAAGCAGATTGATCACGCAGCCTCCGAGGAGCAACCAGACAGCCCAGCCAAAGAAAAAGACCTCCCAGAAAGGTAGCTACAGCCAAAGGAATAGCAATCAGCTACAGGACGAAAATGCAAATAGTGTCATCCACTAGATGACAAAATAGGGAAAAGACAGAATATGTTTTAAAATTGTAAATCTATTTGGGGGTAGGTGAAACCCTATTTTGTAATGAATCTTGGCCACACAATTGTAATGAATCTTGGCCATTCATTTAACTTTTGAAACACTATAAATAGAGGACTCCCCTCATTTGCAAAGTGAGAGTTGAGTTGTTGTAAAGACATGCTGCTGAAATATATGAGAAATAGCATTGACTTGGTGCATTTCCTTGTTTTATCTCATGTTAATTGATTCATTTCTTCAACCTTATATGTTTAACTAGGATCTATTTGCTGTTTAGTTAGCTGTTCATGTTATCTGGATAATCTTAGGAATGCTGTTGGCTGTTCATGAAAATTCTTGCTTTGTTGATAACTCCTTAGTCCATACTTTTTGCTGTTTGCTGAAGGTAGATAGCTTTGCAAAGTTAGCCTGGACCTGATTTAAGCTGCCTCAAACACTTATCTTTAATTCATACATGTATGTGGTGAATGAAGGATACAAATCTGCAGCCCTTAGAAGATTGCACAACTCCCATGATATTGTGAAATTCCTGGTTAAGTGGGAGATTGTTTGAAGGAATTGTCCATTGCAGGGATTCCATTATCACTGTTCGCAGCAAGCTTTAGGCTTAGGAACTTTTTTTCTCCTTCACTCTTTTTCACTTTCTTTAGGAATTGAACAACACCAAGGTTCATTATACCTTATAAAGCTGAATCTAACAACTAGATGGAGTTCAAGATTGCTGTTTGAACCTGCAGCCAACACCTGAATGCTTTCATGCTAAGAACTCCCCTTTTGAAGATCCTACTTTGTGTTTCACATCCACACTTTGTATTCCCGTAAGGCTGCCTTGTGATTCCAGCAAATCACATCAAACTACTGAGGTATCTAAGCACTATTATGACCTAACATCCGAGAGACCTTGGGATAGTGTTCTACAATCCGATTGTGGAAGATTGTCTTTCAAGAGAGGTAGTGCACCTACGCACTGCCTGTGTTGAGAAGTGCATAAAAACACCATCAACAGTTATTATAGTAATTTTCAATCTACCATTTGTTGTAATAGTCTCCTCAAATTTTGCCTCAAATGATTAGAGATTTATAAAAAAAATTACAATTACTTTACAAACCATCCTTAATTATAACATTTTTTTTGTACACGTTATTGTGTTATTCCATTATTGCACCCTTCTTAGTTGTAATAATTATTTGTACATGAGCAAGTATTATTTTAAGTATTATTCAATCCATCAATGTTATGGTTGTACATTCATAGAGAGTATCTATATTTTATGTTATTAACTTTCATTAAGTTATATGGTTCTACTAAGGGGCCACAAGACAATATAGAAATGCAATCAACACTTGAATGGAAATGCATGAGTAAATAACCCACACAAGGGCCTACATAATCGAATATCAACTAGTATAGAAAAATGATAATAAAAGATAACAATAAGATTTTGGACTAGATACAAAACTGAAATAGATAAATAAATGATAAGATGTGCATACATAAAACAAGGAGAAACAATGTCACCTAGGCACTATGATTGAAACTAGGGATAGCTATCTACACCTCTACTCCCTCGTAGCTTTGAAACCCCCTAAAAAAAAAAACTATGTCACTAGGGAGAAAATACCACCTACCATAAACCTTATTCGAAAATCTATTACTAGAAAGTATGATAACCTTGTCCTATAGTGACAAAGAAATTCTAGAAACCTCTATACCATCAAATGGAATTACCTTGATTAATTTTATACTCATTATTGAGTAAAAAAAATGACAACTTAAATAAAATTATAGCCAATTACCAAAGAATTCTTTGACCATGTTTAGTCTTAGTGGAAAGTCATTATGATGAAAATGCAACAAATTATAACTTTAATTTCTTTTCAATGGAGATTATGTTCCATCATATACCACAATTCCTTAAAATACTTTTAAATCCATTGCATTAACACCTATAGACTCTAGATCTATATAATCATCAAAAACTAGTAACTCCATGATATATTTTCACTACTTCATTAATGATTATTGTCCAAGATTTAGCATGAAAGTCCTCTAAATTATTTTGATTTGTATAAGGTTTGATACCCATCTTCATTCCTTTTGGCATATTTTCACAGTAGTCTAGTTAAATTTATTTAGGGAATTTAATTTTTATGTCACATATAATTGTATTAAGGAACACACCCTATATGAGGGTTCCTTTATTGTAAAGTAATTTTTATAATGCAATCAATATTGTATTTATTGGACCATTTTTAGAAAATATAGTATAATCATTACTTCTTTCTTGTGCGAAAGTTAATTGGTGTTCTAACCCTTAGCTCTAATAAACCCTTATGAATACTCTTACATGGCTTGAGAGTTATTTTTTTAAAGGGTGAAACAAAAAACACAATGTTGGATTATGTATTATATTTTTGAGATTTTCAAATGGAATTATCCATTGACAAAGAAATGAATAGCAAAATCAAAGAAGGTTTACCCCTATAATAAAACATATATAATCTAAAATAAATCAAATCTCCATGATCATTGCAAGAGTAAAATGCTTTATGCCTATGAAATCTAATCATTTTGAATAATCTAGAAATTTTGAGAGGATTTATTAGAAGATAGTGGTCCTAAATCAAACATATTCCCATTATTATTTTCATTTAAATCCAAATTTGAAAGGTAGTCTACTAAATATTCCATTTTGTTAGAATATGATTCAAGGAAATAATTTCAAAACTCAAAGAGAAAATATTCCAACATGATATTGAAGTGCTACTTATTTCTAAGATATTTTTATGAAAATAATTCACACAATACATTTTGAGGAAAAATCTTACTCATGGTCAAATTCTAGAAGGCCTAAGAACCAATAAGTTTGTAGTAAATATACGAGGGTATGGAGAGGATTTCAATTTGACCATTTTTAGGGAATCACCAAATTACTATCATATGAATGTTAATAGTTCATATAGATCCATAGAATCTCATATATTATGGTTTGTGCTAGGCACATATTTTTTTTACAGTTTATAGGTATATAGTCAACATATTTCAAATTATTTTATTTTCATACACAATATTTGTTTGAGAATTAAATAAATTTATGTAGTCAAGGCCATGGTATTGGTCTAATGTGTTGGATAGTGATACATATGCTAATTGTCACAAAAATATAGGAGCATTGTATAATGTGGATCCTACATGACATCATCCAATGCAAACATTGATCTAAAGCTCTTTGTCACATGGGCGCCACCGCCAACCCCTAATCATAGATAGAAAGAAGAAAAACCCTAGTGGGTTGAGTTCTATTTAGCTCACCACTACTGCCTAAATATAGGGTCACCAACACCTATATCTATCTATAACTACTTTGACACTTGATCTCAAATTGTATGACATTATTTATTTATCCATAACTAGTTAACAAGTGACCCTCCTATCAAGTGACCCTAATAAATATGTATCCCAATCCCATGAAAAAAACACCACCTAAATAATAGTTCCACTCAAGTATAACCCAAAATCATGGGCATAAAATTTCATGACAACTCACAAAGTTCAATTTTCACTTCTTATAGGAATTAAATGTTTTTGGTTTTTATAGTTGCAAGTCCCTAAATCCTTAAATTCTAGATCTTATGCCAATTGATAGGGTTTTCAATCCTAGGATTAAAACTACAAACCTATGATTAGTTTAGCAAAATATGGAAGAATTATTTATATGGATAAGAACTCCTTCACATTTGGCTTTGCTAAATCAAGAGGGATTTCCTAAGGTACTAAAAATAAATATCACTACAAGAAATAAGCATTTTCTCGAATACAAACCATATTTAGAGCATATTGTACCATTGTTTTGGTTGCCACTTGATAAATGTATTGGTTTACAATATTCAAGGTCAAGTACCTTATTAAAGAAAATTATATATTATATGAATTTTATAAAGTATGACTTTTGTAAACCCCAATTTTTATTTTACATGTTTAGATATTCTAGCAAGTAAAATTGCTTAGAACACAAATTATAATGGTTTTTAAAATTAATTATTTTAGGTGTATTATGGGATGTTGGGGGTGGAGGTAGTAGTAGGTTGATTCCTATATCTAATTGGAAAAAAAAAAATTGAATTCATTCAAAATATGTAATAACTAAAACTAATATTGATATCATATCAAAGATATGAGAAAAGACTATGAATTCCAAAATTCACAGGGAAACTAGGTTCTAAACATAAATCCATAAAGATAATATATATTTTTAGTATACTAATTGAGTCTAATTAGTAATCCATGAGCATACCCATGCATTTGCATTATTGTCTTGAAAAGATACCTTGAAAATATTTACAAGGATTTTATAGTCATACAACTAGTCAACTAATCAATATCACATCCCAAAGTATACACCATATACAAAGGAGATACTCAAGAAAGGTCAATTCTATCTTTAATCATTTAGTATTTGAATGCTACAAGTGTTATTATAAATTTTGAAATGAACCTAGGTCACAACAATGACAATATTTTATACCCAAATCAAGAAACTAAGAATCTTATGATTCTATTAAGCAAGTCTCTTCCTCTACTAAAATCCCTTGATTTTCTCCTTTTCATCCCCCATATAATAGTTACAATCTAGCCACATATCTCTCAAGCTCATTTTCATAACCCTAGGAGAAGTAATATTGTCAATTTGTTTTATAAGGTTTCCCATGCCTTTTATTTTATTAGCATTAAATCCTCTAGGGGAAAATTCTTTAAATACTTTGAGGGATACCTGAATAATAGAATAGACAATAAAGAATGAATATCAGATGTACGTGGGAAAACCCTCTCGGGAAAAAACCCACACATCAAAGTAGAGATCTCTTATATTACAATAAAATGTAAATTACATACAAGTACAAATCTATGCCCTTTCAAGTGTCAATTCATAGAATGAAAATGAAAACATTACGTTACATTCACTCTCTAATATTCACTTGCTCACAATTCTGATGTCAATCCAATGCACTATGGCATGATTCAATAAAGACTTCTCAAGAGTCACCACAAAATTGATGTTCCAACTTCCATACCAGACAAACTTAACCATCACCTCGATGAAGTTCTATCAAATTGTCAAAGTGACATGAAACCATGTTTCTCTTAATTTTGATTGTCACCCTAATACGCCTATCACTCCATCCTATCAGGATGTCGAAGGGATCATATAGAAAATCCTCCCAATATGGTGAAGTCTCATTGATGAAGTCTCATCAAAATGTCAAACAAACTTCCATTTGTTGATAATGATATGTCTCTTTGATACTAGCACACCAACTTCGTAAACATCCTATCAAAATGTTGAAGGGACAAGCCTTAATATCATATGGTCTCCACTATGTAGCTCCATCAGAATATTGAAGGGACCACATTTTAGATCTCACTGATATCCTCCTATCTCCTCAAAAATTCCTTTCCCGTTGTTCATCAAAATGTTGAAGTGACTTCAAAACAACTCCCTCTTACATTGAAATTTCCCTCTGATGTCCCTTTTGACAGTCCATCAGAATGTCGAAGGGATTGCAAAACAACTCTCTCTAACATTGTAGTGTCAACTCGATGAATTTGAAGCTCGAAGCCTATAGCACTTATCAAGATGTCGGGGAGACTTGCCACTAAGTCTTGTCGACATGTGCTTGTCAACTTGATGAAGCTAAATCCTGAACTCCTAAAACCTTATCAAAATGTCAAAGAGACTGGTCATTTCATCCTGCTGAAATTCACCTGTCAACTTGATTAACATTAGACCAATGCCTTTTATGTTGGTAAGTTTGAGACATCCTTTTCTCAACAATGACTAGCTCCCAAAAGTATAAAACAAATTCTATAGCTACGTTTTTGTGATCTTGTAATGTAGATGACAACTTTGCAACTTTTCAACTTTGACGATTTTGCTTGAATCTTATTCTCCACTTGATCTTCAACGTAAAAATATGTAAACACACATCAAAGGAGAAGAAAATCATGTTGATTGTTAGATAATAGGGTTTTCCTTGCTCAAACCCTGTTTAGGTAATTAAACCTTATGATGAAACAATGAAACATGAACATGAAACATGGAGCAATGATACCTTGGATGATGTCTTGGAATGCAAATCTACAATCTAATATGAAGTATTCGTGAATGTAGATATGGATCTTGAATTGGATGTGAAAAATGCTTGCAAATGGATCTTCAATACATTTTCACACTAGCTCAACAACATGCTTGATGCATTTATGCCTTTGACATGATGATATGATCTTGAATTGCTACAATAAAACTTCAATAATCTTCCCTTGAATTCCTTTGAAATTCTCTTGAAGTGCTCTATAATGCTCTTGTGAAAGTACTCGTGATTGCCTATGAAGATCTAGGATTGCTTAAATGAAACTATATGAATTAGCCTTATATTTATATTAAATCTAAGGTTTAACCACAAAATTCAAATAATCCAAGCTGACATTAGATCTAGGATTCAAAATCATTAAAATCTTGTCACAAATAAGTTCAAAAAGAGGTGTCCTAGGTAAGGAGAACCATTTTCCCAAAGTAGTGAATGGGTCCTAGCACAATTTTCTAGGACAAAGCTTCGTGAGGTAAAATATCACTAAAATTCCATCACAAATATGTTAAAAAAGGGTGTCCTAGGTAAGGAGGACCCATTCGCCCAAAGTGGCAAATGGGTCATAATACAATTTTCTAGGACTCAAATCTTGCCAATTTAAATGTTATGCAATATTATTAATGAGCGTCAGGGTTTCCCTCGAAAAATGCAATAATTAAGACTTGGATTTGAATTTAAAGAGCCAATTAAGACAAATTAACCTCAATTAATTAATAAAGCCCTAAATTAGTGTGAAAGTCTTAGAAAACACTTTACAACATCCTAAATAAGCCACAATTAAGTACATTTTATCATTAATTATTAAATCACACACTAAGCTTGAAAAAGAATTACCTTTTTTGACACTATAGATTTAAAGCAATCTCCTAGAATGCGAGGTTAAAAATTTGATGCCAAATAATTATTATCTACAACAAAGAAATGAATTATACCGATGTGAAATAATAATGGGGAATGAAATGATAGAATTAAATTTTGTGTCATTCCATCCATTTTTTATGCGAATATCGTCATTACACTCATTCCGCCTAACTTTCTAAAAGCCAATGTGCGGTAATTTTTTAGTCAGATATTGAAATTGTGAACAGTAAATGAAAGCTACGAGTACTTCCCACAATTCCCGTGCGCTACACTTCCCAGGAATTCTGAAATACTGATTACGTACGCTACTAACAGTCTTTTCAATGTTCTACCTACCTCCCATAATTCGGTGGAAGCTTACATTTTGGAAAGCCATATTCAAAGACTGTTGATGACAGTGGCATTTTGGCTATTTTTCCTCCGAGATTTAAGCTCAGATGAAATTGGTCAATACTGGACTTGACTAAAGAAATTTGGACTCTTTTTAGCCACCAATAAAACGTTCCGAAGACTTCGTAGTAGAGAACATGTGGGGAGTCTGGGGACGGTCTCTCTAAAAAATAAGACAGTTCTCAAGTTTTCAACTACATCTAAAACTCTAGGAAGTAAATAATATATAAAATGGTAATGTTGAATTTCTGTGGTCATAACTACTAGTTAAATTTTCAAATGTTTCCGAATTTCAACAGCAATAGCAGTCGTGATGCTTTTTGAAACTAGAAGAGAAATATATGAAAACAGTAATTTGAAAATGAAGGGTGGTTCTAATTACAATGTACTTTATTGTAATTTTACTAGTTTTTAATTAGTTTTAGATTTGTTTTTAAATATAATAATTTACTATATATATATGGTTAATTTATTTGACATCTTATATTTTAATCTATCTTTGATTAAATTTGATTTGTTCCTTCAAAAATGATTCAAGTTGACTCCATTAATACATTGATATATTGGCTGACCAATATATTGGCTAACACAATGGTTAATGATATGCTTCTTTATATATCTACAATTTTGAACAATATATTTGTTATATATAACGATGTTATTGTGAACCCCTAATTTGCAAACTTGCATGAATCAAAGCAAACAAATTACATCGTTAGCCTAAAAATGCAAGATCGGAATAAGAATCCCCCATAAAATCGATTTGCATTGTTAGAAAACAAGGAAAAAAATGAAATACTTGAGCAAATACAATTGAAAATGACTATTCCTCATTCTTAAACAAAGCAAGCACTTGATCTTATGGGGGGATTGGTGCTACTTTGATGTGGAAAGTAGCCCTTTCCCAACCCCTTTAGATAAGCTATTGATAATGATGGACAAGATCATTTCTCAAATGAAGAGAGTGACCTTGCATGATCTTGGAGATGAAATGTTAAGATTGTGGATTACTAGTGGACAAAATCAGTTCTCCATGTGAAGAGAATGACTTTGCATAAAGATTGTGGAGATGATGGAGGATTTGCTTGAGGATGAAGCCTCTATTTAAAGATTTTCAAATGCTAAGAGTTGAAGAGGGACCAATGTGGAACTAAGATTGGACAAATGAGAGGAACACACTTGTCAAGTGGTGAGTGGTTGATGCATATGCAAGCTTTGGGAAGAGTGCCCATGGGAGGGAGAATTTGAATTCAAATTTTGCAATAAATTCAAAGAGGGGGACAAGAAAATGAGCAATAAATGCTATGTTGGAGAGACAAATCAACTTGTCATGTTGAGTGAAAATGAGGGTTTTAATAAATCAATAAATTTATTTATTTGTGCAAGTGGTTAAATCTAGAGAATGCAAGTGGTGAGGATTAACATTTAATCAGGATTAATTAGCTAGGATGATGATTAGGATGTTTTGACCTTTTTGAGATAAATATTTGATTTATTTAAATAAAAAAGGATGGAAATGCATTATGATGGATGTTTGATTTATTTGATTAAAAAGGTTGATGATAATGTTTATTTGATTTTAAATAAATGACCTTAGGAGATGAATGAGATTACCTAATGAATGGATGAAGGTGAACCTGATTAACTGGATGAGTGGATGCACATGAAGCCTAATTTACTTGATGAATGCATAATGCTAATTTTGCATGTCTACATTCTGCCCCTCTTTGAAGCAATGTACTTGTTGCATTGGTTCAAAGAATAAACTTTTTGCGATCAAATTTTTTTAAAAAAATGATTTTTTGGATGCCCTAGCGGAAAGAAGTACACTGGTACATTGCCCCCTCGAGAGATCGAGCGAAAAGATTTGATTTGAGGGTCGATCTCACGATAAAGGGGTTCAAAATGGATGGTTATGGATGATGATGTAAATGAGATGATTTTAAGATGCTTAGAATAACAAATCTATATTATCTTAAACAACTTAAATGATGATATGATGTGATGATGGATGAGATGGATATGTTATGATTATGCAACAGATGATTAATGCAGATGCCTAGACTAATAGATCTATATTATGATGATGATTATGCAATGCATGTGAAATGATCGATGTTTCCTATGATGTATGATATGAATGATATGTGGTATGCTGATAGTTTTCTGGATGCATGATGGATGCATTGGTGATGATGATGTTAGTGCGGAAATGAGATGATGACAAGAGGATCCAACAAGTCTATGATTGATCGAGACTTTATTAGAGATGATGATGATGATGAATGATGATGATGATGAATGATGATGATGATGATAAATGATGATGATTTTCTTATCAAGGATTGGGATTTTAAAAGGGCTACTTACCTTATATTTGATTACACACATAGGTACGATGCATCAAGGTATAAAGAACCAGGATGGTGTTGTACCTAGTGCGATGGACTTTGACTCGACAAACAGATAGGAGTATTCTTGTTCACACTTGACATACAAAAACCTTGCTAGGACGTACCTAACAAAGCAAGTATTCACCAAGTTATTTTACAAGAAACATCCAACAAGCACAACAGATAAAAGATAATGATCGTTGTCCCATTCCTATCTCTCTAAATCCTTCATTCGGATATCATCGAAAGGTCCTTGGAATGAGCACAATAAGATAAATCGAAAGAAAAGATCAAGTACGCAAACAAGCAGATGTTCTTCATACCTTCAGCCAAAGGGATGTGTTTTGATAGGAGAAGAATCCAAAGTGATATCCAAAATGACGCCCATTATCGGAATGATATATCCTAGGACATACATTGTATAGGATGATGATGATTTGATAAGTTGATTGATAGGCTGTCGATATAAGGTTGATTGACATGTCTGAAAATGATCAAGAGTTTGATTTTGCTTTAAAGGTTTGTTGTTTTGATTTTGATTTTGCGGTTTGAAGCTTGCTTTTGCCAAATTGTTGTGATTGTTTCTATTTGTGTTGCCAAAGGATGAAGATGATGATCAGTTTATTATGGATGATTGATTATTGCGAGTGAAAGCGAGATGAGATGGATAGATTTTTTCAAATATTTGGATGTTTTTGACGTTTTGAAATGTTTTGAGGCTGTTTTTTGGGTTTTTCAATTTTTTAAATGTTTTGATTTTCGATTTTCTGATGTTTTTGGATTTTGATATTTTTTTGAATGTTTTGGATTTTGATGTTTTTGAATGTTTTTGGATTTTGATGTTTTGAATTTTTTTTGGATTTTGATGTTTTGAATGTTTTGGGAGGGCTGGTGGGGATGGCACTAGAACTGTGGGAGGCAGTGATTTGGGATTTCAGTAACAGTTTTAGAATAGATGCGTTTGTTGGTTTTGGACTCCATGGGCAGACATGCTTAATGCTCAGTACTCTATTTAGGATTTTATTGAAGACCAAGCTAAGGTTGACTGATTGAATTGATGGATTGATGATGATGATAACATTGTTGAGGATACACAACAATGCAAAGATTGGATTGATTAGGATTGATGATGATAACATTGTTGAGGATGCACAACAATGCAAGGATTGTGTTAAGCAACATAAGGATAAGGACGAATATCCTAAGATGATGATGGATTGATGATGATGTTGATCAAGACTAATGAAGCTTGGTTTGGAACAAAAAATGTTTTGGATGATTTGATGTGATGTTTGACGAGCAACTTAGATACGAATGATATTGATTGTTTGGTTTGATGTTCGATGAAAGATGAAGCTTGATAAGGAACATATTCTCGTCAAAATATGCCATGGGCTAGTGATTCGGATTATGGCTCACAAATGCTTCGACCAATTTGATTTCACATTTTCCAATGTTTGGATCGCCACATAAGTCGAAGGATATAGATCAAAATTTATTCTTGAAGCAAGATGCAAATATCTTCCCACAATGTATGGAATGTGATGGGTGGATGCTTGAATAGGTGTATGGATGGATGGATAAGGTAAGTACGCAAAGGATGCCAAGGATTATCTTGTGATAAGATAAGGTGTTCAGATAAAGAATGCTCATTTGGATAATACTTCATGGCTCAGATAATATTTCCTAAGATAAGATCAAATGAAAACAACCCATGTCAATATTTTTACCATAAGCAAGTGTAAGGTGTGCCCCAAAATTTCATCAAGATCAAGATAACTTGGATGATGGACGTAGATGGATGAAAATGGATTGGATCAATGGTTTATGGATGCATGGATTTATTATGGATAAGATGGATGGAATGCTCGATTTATTACAGATGGGATGAGATGCTTTCAACTGAACTGGTGCACGTAGATGCTTGATTCTACACATGACGCTTGTTTGCCAGGTTTTTATCATGGTCTTGCCCAAAGCACCACCCATGCGGTTTTCACTGGAGGACGATTTTTCTCTTTACTATTTTCAATCCTTTTTCTCATTTTTTTTTGGATTTTCATATTTTTTGATATTTTTTGGTTTTTTCGAAAGATTTTAAGCTCATGCCGAATCACAAGGTGTTGCTAATGTAGATTCCCCTATCATAATGTGCCATCGATATCCTGCTTGAAGGAGTTTCTTTGCTAAGATACATGCACTTGAATGCAACTTTTGGGATTTGTGATCTACTTCATTGATACCAGGGTTAACTATGTCTTTGTACACACATCGCCATAGAGTGCCTTCTGAATCCTTATGATAAAGGGTCATTGCCAATACATGGCCAATGTGAGAATTGGATATCATGCATGGAGGCGTGGATGGAGTGTGTTTAGGGATAAGAGATGGATTGGTTGACAGCTTGGAATCTTTGACTTTCCAAACTTGGGAAGATGAGCAATGATGGGTGGATACGGAAGTGTGCGTGGAGTTAGGACCAACTGCTTGGTACACTTTGTACATCTCTTGAAAAGCCTGCTTTTTGTTTTGCGGACATCTTTGATGGATACTTTTCCCTTTTTGATTTTGTTCCATAGTTTCTTTGACTGATGGAGTTTGATTGGGATGATCTTTCTTTGTTTTCTTTGGTATCCATTTGTATTTGATTTTTCCATTATGCTTCTCAGCTTCTTTTGCTTTTATAACGTTCTTTGTACTTTGATTCAAATATTCCTTTTGACATTTGTCCCAATTCATGGATGGGGTGATGGGTGGATGAAGATTCGTGACATGGCTGGTTGTAGCATTGGCATTGGTTTCTTCATAAGGATTCCTCGTGCTCCCTTTGTTGATGTTTGCTTGAGACAAAGTTTCCCCCAGTATGGTGGTAGTAGTACCTTTATGCTTTGATTCTGCCTGTTCTGAGGGTTCCTGTTTAGAATGCATTCTCTGATCAATGATCACTGTGGATGATGTTGTTTCAATTTGCTGCTCTAATACTCTGGATGTTCTATCTGACTTGTTTCCTTGAGTAGATAATGCTGGATATCTTTATTCATGATTCCCTCAATATGAGTTTTGGACATATTTGACAACTCCATTTGATTGTATGAATCGATAACTTTCTCTTTTTGTGTAACAAAATTTTGTTTGAGATGAAGATCATCTACGTGTCCATCCATAGAAAGCATCTCATGGGTAGATGGAGGAGTATGTGCTACATGGATATGATCATCTTGCATAGATAAGAGAGTATCCATTAGATTATTGTAGTATCTTGAAGATACAAATTCTTGATCTTGAATGATTTTAGAGTTTCTTTCGACATGCTTTGGATCAAGTTCCTAACATGGATCCGTTTCAAAGGATGGATTGCTTACAAAGGGTTCTTGGATGTCGTCATTAGACATGGGAAGCGGCTCAATATCCTCTTGATCTTCAAGTGTACTTGGATCAATTGTCAAGTTGAGGATTCCTCTAGTATCTATAACCATGAGGTCAGAGGATGTCAACATGTCTTGGAAAGGGCCATTGCTAGACCTTGGTGAAAGATTTTGATCATGCTTTGGAATAAATTCTTGAGATATGTCCTCTAACTCATAAGGTGATGTAGAGATATTTTCAATATGATCATATGTCAATGACTCATGCATTATGTCAATAGGATCAAATAATCCTAGCACTCCTTGAAAGAGATCACTAAAAAGTGGCTCTTGATGTATAGTGAGTTGATCATTGGATTGTGTAGATACATCCTCAATGTGCTCCTTGATGGAGAGGTTTTGATCATTGTTTTCAACAATTGCGGTGGAGAGATTGTGAATGTCTTCGACCATAGAGTCAAGTGATGTTGATATTTCTTGAATTGGCTCATTGTCGAGTTTTGTTGGTGGATTTTGATCATGATTCAAAAATGACTCTTGACATATGTTGATTTGATCATTGGATGAAGTAAACATAGCTTCAAGGTGCTTAGTGATGGATTGATCTTGATCCTTGTTCTCAATAGTTGTCATTTTTTGTGTTTGTGCTTGTGTTTGTTGAGTAGCCTGAGAGGCTTGGGTAGCTTGAGAGGTTTTTTGCACTTGTCGAGCTTGTCTTGCTTGTTGCATGGCTAGATATTGTTGGATGGCCTTTTGGTATGAATAGTGAGCTTTTAGAGCAATGTCATACTGTCTTGCTGCATTTGGTTTTGGTGGTAGTGGTGGCGTATTTGGAATCATGTTGGATGTAGTGCCAAGTTGTTGAGATACGCTTGGAGCGATCATGGGGGTGGTGTTTGGAATGATCGAAGTGATAGAGATGATTGGAATGAACGAGGTGATAGGCCCTTGGGAGACCATATTTGATTGGTTGGGATCATCATTATTGCTTGATTGGATACCATCTATTGGTGAGATGTCGATGGTATATTCAAAGAATTTGATGTGATGGCTTGATTGGTGTTAGGTGGATTGATTTGGATGGAGTGATTGGTGCTAGGTAAAGGGGGGAGCCCTAAACCATGGAATGATGTTGGTAATGGTGGTGGAGATTTCCCTTGGCGCAATGCATTGACTATTTTGGAAAGTGCCAGAATTTGATCTCGCCAAATTTGTTCTTGATTTTGATCTTGACTCCCTTGATATAGTTGATTTGGCTCTTGTTTAAGAAAATTTAGAGTGTGTAGTTGTGTTTGATTTTGGACAATATTATGAATTGTGATGACACCCAGATTTGGCATGATGGGTTGAAATTGACCATTGTTCATGTTTGGAATATTCGTACGATTTGCAAATGTATCTATCCCAAATTTTTTTGGATTCATGTTTTGAAAACTTGTACTTGGTACCTTCTCATTTGGTTTGTAGGGATTTGGTGGGATGATGTTTGCTTGAAGGTTCATGCTTTGTTTGTTCAGTTGACAAACTTGTAGGTTTGGATTTAGATCTACCATAGGGAAATGTGTTCCAATCTTTGATTTGGGCATACTCACACTTGTTGTGCAATTGACATTTGTAGAAGGTAATGATCCCATGTATGGATTATCTAAGTGTGAGTGTTGATAATCAATCGGCGTTGTAAGGCTTTGAAAGTTCATTTGATTTGGATTACTCATGATGTATGGATCAAGTTTGTATTCCATGTTCCTCTTGTGTTTTGACCTTGTTGCAAAAGTGACCTCTAAGGTTTTTAGGACCAATGACGAGATGGAGGATGAAATGTGTAAATGATATGAGTGTTGAACGTTTAGGGACTTTGGATCAATGCTAGACTTAGGATTTGATTTTGATTGTTTTGATTGGATAATGAAATTGTAAACCCTAAGATGTTGGATGTGATCTCAGGATGAACTTGTTCAAAGGATGGTATTTAATTAAATGTACGAGAAAGGATGCATTCCCACACACCTAATTAAACAAATGACTTTGATTTAATTTAAGGATGATTTACCCAAGTCTAGGATGATGTTTTCAAAAGCTCTAAAGTTGTTTTGGATGGATGAATTTTGATAAATGTTTGAGATGGATGAAGTGTTTGATTTGATCCTAAGAGACTTAGACATAATTTATTTACTAGGCCAAGGTATTGAAGAACACACTTTTCTGTAAGAGCAATCAAAAGACCAATGTTTGCATGAAAATCATATGACCAAAAGATATCAAGCACATGTGTGGGGTCCAATTTGTTATCTTTGCTTAATGAGTTCTTTTTACCACAAACACACTTCTTGATTAGGTTTCAAACTGAATGTCCAATGTCACAACTTCTTTTTGTCCCACAAAAGTGCTATGTGGAAGTTCCAAGAAATCAGAACAAGGGTTTCCTAATGTTGACCTTTGTAAGAGCAAATTAAGATGTAAACCCAATTACTTAGAAACCTCTAAGGACATAATCCCCAACGTAAGCAATAGTTCTTGGGTTTTTTCAAAGGTATTTTCTCTAACTAAGGGGTTTGAAATTTTGATGATGATGTTGAATGTTGGTTTTCTAATATTTTCGATAAATGCACTGTGTTTTCAAACAAGCAATGTAACATCCCTAGCTCAATTGGTACGCTAATCTTAGTGGGCTTGCCTCATGCCCTTCGTAGAAGAGATGATTTTACATGCAACCAAGGAAAAAATATAAAGGTATGTTAAGAATGAAGTCTTAACCTCTATTTTTCAACCAAGATCGAACATGGAAAGTAGCTTCTTGGAATCTAAGTTCCAATGCACCACTTTGATAAACTCGCTCAATGGATCAATAGGCCACTACAAAACAAGGGTTCTAGTTCAAACTTTCCTTTCGTGGAGATTGACCCATACAGCAAGAGTCCCCTTTTGGATCCATCTTGTCGGAATCAACCGCGTAATATTGACGCTTCTTCCAATATCCACATTTATATCCTGGCTAGAAATACTCTTGGCTTTAGAGTGTTACCGGTTGAGTTGTTCCCTTGAGTGAGTACTTTTTCCCCAAGGTAGGCCCTCTAGGATAAATAAAAGCAAGCAAAGACAAAATTTGTAACTCGATCAATCCTTGACCACTTAAAGAAAGAGAATATACGTGATGATGTTCTACTCACACTCACACAAGATGTTGTTCAATTTTTAAACCCAAACTAAAGTGTGGAGGCAATCTTTTATGCAACTTAATGTCATTAAAAAGACTTTTGATTCTCAAGATCGTCGTGAAGCGCAAGAGAAGTGCATACGCCCTTTTAAATGAGATTACTTTGTATAAAAGATTACAAAACACAAAAGATACATGCTCATTTTAAGCCTCAAAGCAATGATGAATTTGTTTTAAAGCACCGAATGAAATATGAAGTTTGTTTGTTAAATTTAGACCAAAATCAAAGAGCTAGTGAGTTTCTAGGGTTCAATTTTAGTCCAAATTTGAAAACAAACAATGATCTAGTTGGCCCAAAATAGAAAATTAAAGTATAGAATGAATGCTCTAAGCATTTAAAAATGCTTTGTGAATTTCAAGTTTCTATGCCTGATTTTCAATTGAATCTGTCTAGATTTTTCCGTCTTGACACAAAGTAGGCTATCTTAAAAAAATCTCCATGTTTGTTTAGTTGTCTTGACAAGGAAGTTCTCGTTCATACTTTTGCTATTTGCTGAGAAAAGTCCATTTGCATTATGGCGGTATGCATATCAATCTCTAAGTAGAGATGTCGACCTCCCTGCACAAATTGAAAATGATCAGTTTGGAAAAAGAGAACTAGCTTGCCAAACAAATTTAAAACGCATAAACATAGATTTAAAATAGAGCACAACTTATAGAAATCCATAATGGGATTTAAGCTGATTGAATAACAAAATGCCCCGCAGTTAATCATATGTTTTGCATAGCTAAACTAGGAACAATAAGTAGTCTATAAGTTGGGATCGTTGATTCTCTGACATGCTCTATACCATTTCAAACCATAGAAGAAAAAATGATGTCTTTAAAAAAGACATTATTGACGCTCATTTTTAGTCACTAATAGATCCTGTGCACTTTAATCATAGATCCTACACACTTTAATCATAGAAGAGTGAAATATACAACCATTAGAAGTTGACTATAATTTCTAAAATGGTCCTAAAAGTCACAGATCTGCATTAAATACTGCTTTGTTAGTGATACTTTATCTGTTGGAAATCCTTTAGACAATGAGCAAAGATTTTTTCTGAGAGGACATCCTCCTAATATCCCATGTTTTACGCCAGGTGAGTGATCTTATACCATATAAGCGTGAATTAATAAATGATATCCATGCAATGTATTACAGCAAGGGTGAAGAGGACCAGGGCAGTCTTAACATGACACTTTTAATCGATGTCCATTAATACATCTTCCAATCTAGCATGCATTTGTTTCACAACCCAAAGAGCTTTATATGTTGTCTACGCGCCTATCGTGGTCTTGTTGTCCTCTAAATCTGTAGTCATTAGCAAGCCAATGAAGATTAATCCCGTGATTACTATACAAGGGGCATGATCTTAAGGTGTGGATTAGCGTGCGGACCAGAGGTGATACGAATAGTCAGTGGATGACATTCTAGAAATGGCTAAAAATTCAAACGAGTTGTCAAATCTCTCAAGTATGTCAAATATTCATTAAATGGACAACGACCTATATTGTTTCTGACCCGTTTATCTATTATGATATCTTTCAAATTCTTTCACCTTGGCAGCGACAATAAATGATGATAGGACTGCACTCATCACTGGCTCACACCACTGTCAAACACAAAGTTTATGATGTACAGATCAACGCAATAATATGTTCAATGCATATGTGTGTATGGAACAACAAATAAGACATTCTTTGAGCTATTGCAATTAGCGCGTGTAAAGGACGCGCCCTCAACTCTAGTTAAATAAAAAAAATATTCAAAGTAATGCAATTGGCAAGTAGATGAAAGTCAATAAAGTGTAGTTACGTTGCTCCTTCTCCTCTTTAAATGCGCTGGTCCTGCTATACAAAGATTTTGATGTAAATAGATATTGGTCGATGCCATAAAATATTCCATACATTCTGTATTTTAGTGCACACAAAGCGATGTTCAATAGATAGATTAGTAAAGCACAAAAAATGAAAGCTTTCCTATAACTTTATGGCGCATGATACTTACACAAACTCACCTGCCACTACCAACCAAGGTGATCACCATTGATCAGATTACCTTTCATATTTATGGGAGATGGCGTATGACTCCAGTGAATCGCAGCAGAGGTGCAATGCACTCGAAATGATTGTCCAACAGGTGCCAATGCTTAACATCGCCTTTTCTACCTTCTCTTCTCCTTTGCTATTGACTTGGCTCTTGGAGACTTTTCTTCCAATGGGTTTCCTTAGATACCGCTCTCTTCCTACCTCTCAAGAGGAGCCACACTGACAAAGTAGAGTGGCCGAGCTAGAAGTTTGCACACATAGCAGCAAAGACTTGCACAAGGTAGTAGACTATGCGTGCCTTGAAACAAACCCCTCAAAAATGTAGGTAGAGTTAGAGCTTTGGTAAAATGAGGTACCTCCTAGGCGAAAATCATAGGGATTGTTCATCAAAGAGCTTTGAACATGGAATCTTTTTGCAACAACTCAACTACATCCTCTTACAACAGCTTCACACTAAGAAGAAAATAGATATCCGCTGAACTTTAGGCAGAATACCTCAACAATGCGGTCTCACGGCCTGTCGTTTCTATAGTGTAGGCAGAGGGAGGAGGTTCCCCTATCGTTTCACGCATTGAGGGGCATGGGAGTGCTAGTGGAGTCCTCACAGTCGTATGAGCAGCAACATATGTCAGAGCTATGTCTCTGTCAGTGCTTTCCTGAAAATAAAGCATCGATTGATATGGAGAGCAAGAAAATTCATTAGATTTGTTTATAATGATTAGTACCAAGTCAAGTTATTGTGTCCTATCATTCTCCTTAGCGTATTATAGATAGATCAAAAAATGCACGACAATTGGTTAATACAAAGTCAAGCCACTGTATTCCATCATTCCTCTCACATAGCTTAGATGCTTCAATTCAGGTCCATTTTCCATAATGTAAGTTGCTCTCTGCCTGCAAAATTTAAAAGTCCCTACAAGCTCAAATGTCTTACTGAACTACAAATACTGTAAAACATAATACATTCAAAGAATAAAAAGTGCAGTTGTTGGAAAAGCAGAAGCCGGTGAAGAAAAAACAACTTTCTGATACATAGATGATTTTGAAAAGATTCCCTTTTTTTTTCTTTAACAGGAACACAAAATATCAAATGATTTTAGTCTACCATTAAGTATAAGCAAAGCAAATGGAGCAGATCATATTGAAACAAATGGCAGAGTTATTTAAAGCATAAAACCAAGCTGATATAAAATAATAACCTAAATGAGACAACATGAAAACAAAGTTTCACAAAGCCTCAACCAGGGCCCTCCTTCTAGCGCCAAAATGTGAACCCCTAATCTGCATAATTGCACGAATCAAAGCAAACAAATTACATCGTTAGCCTAAAAATGCAAGATCGGAATAAGAATCCCCCATAAAATCGATTTGCATTGTTAGAAAACAAGGAAAAAGATGAAATACTTGAGCAAATACAATAAAAAATAACTATTCCTCATTCTTAAACAAAGCAAACATTTGATCTTATGGGGGGATTGGTGCTACTTTGATGTGGAAAGTAGCCCATTCCCAACCCCTTTAGATAAGCTATTGATAATGATGGACAAGATCATTTCTCAAATGAAGAGAGTGACCTTGCACGATCTTGGAGATGAAATGTTAAGATTGTGGATTAATAGTGGACAAAATCAGTTCTCCATGTGAAGAGAATGACTTTGCATAAAGATTATGGAGATGATGGAGGATTTGCTTGAGGATGGAGCCTCTATTTAAATATTTTCAAATGCTAAGAGTTGAAGAGGGACCAATGTGGGACTAAGATTGGACAAATGAGAGGAACACACTTGTCAAGTGGTGAGTGGTTGATGCATGTGCAAGATTTGGGAAGAGTACCCATGAGAGGGAGAATTTGAATTCAAATTTTGCAATAAATTCAGAGAGGGGGACAAGAAAATGAGCAATAAATGCTATGTTGGAGGGACAAATCAACTTGTCATGTTGAGTGAAAATGAGGGTTTTAATAAATCAATAAATTTATTTATTTGTGCAAGTGGTTAAAAACTAGAGAATGCAAGTGGTGAGGATTAGCATTTAATCAGGATTAATTAGCTAGGATGATGATTAGGATGTTTTGACCTTTTTGAGATAAATATTTGATTTATTTAAATAAAAAAGGATGGAAATGCATTATGATGGATGTTTGATTTATTTGATTAAAAAGGTTAATGATAATGTTTATTTGATTTTAAATAAATGACCTTAGGAGATGAATGAGATTACCTGATGAATGGATGAAAGTGAACCTGATTAACTGAATGAGTGGATGCACATGAAGCCTGATTTACTTGATGAATGCATAATGCTAATTTTGCATGTCTACAGTTATGATAGTTGATGTTGATGAATAGTAAGGTGTTTTGATTGAATTTTACACAAAACAATAAATAATATAGGAAATTCAGCAATAAGAAGACATTAAAGCACTTAGACTAGAACTATTGACAAGCTTGCTAACAATCAACCACATTAATCAAGATGGGGAGAAATATTTTGCAAGGAAGCACAAAGTTGTTGCATTGATCCTTAAGTCACAAGCATCAAGGTATGTGTAGCTAGAATCATAGACAATAGTGTTGGATTGGATACAAGATAAACTCTTAAGCACAATCCTGACTTTTGGTGATATTATAGTTACTAGAAACAAAGTGAACAATTAACAAGCATTAATAGGTAAGAACATTTCAAATATAAATCTATGTTCGCAAAGTTGGATTAGATAATGTATAAGGAGCAACAATGGATAATAGCCTAGTTCTTGAAATGCAACAACAATTTCAAAAAGTGGTTGATCAATATAACATGTTAGTGTGTAAAATATTGAGTAAATAAAGGAGGTTACTGTCTTGTAGACATCCTTAATAGTACACACATTAGATGGGTAGAAAAGTTTTAAATTGATTTTTCTTAAAGAAGGAATATATACAATAATTCTTAAGAAGTTGCAACACGTGTTCCCTTTCATAGGACAATAGAACATTGATACTCATTAAAAAAGATTTCTAACTTTTACATTTTTGGGGCTTTTGTAATTTTTTTATTGAGTTTATAAGATTTAACATAGATTTATTTTAGTATGTTGTTGTAACCAAAGATGTATTTATATTATTTTCAAAATATCCCCATTTGTACAAAATAGATAGCTAACTAGCATACCTAGTGTGTAATTAACTAGTTGATAATTGTATTTGTAAGTTACAATTGAATCATGTATGCAAAGTTAGTTCTTTAATCAAATTAAATCTCACATACAATATTTTTATGTGATATTTTTGTTTACTCAGAGTACCTATAAATTCATGCTATTGTAATGATTAATTTAGGTTTTACTTCTTAACATTTATATAAAAAATGATTTCATAGAAATAATCAAGAGAGTGTAAAAAATAAAACCTAATTTGATCCTTATATTGTAGTAAATTTCAAAAGAGAATATGTATCCAATATTTCTCAAGAAGTCACAACAACTATGTCCCTAGAGAAGATACCAAAGATAGATCCTGTAAAATAAAAAGATCTTAAACTTTAACTTTTTTCTGAGTTTTTGTGTAATTTTTATTATGTCTAAATCATTAAATTTTATTTGGCACTATAACATTATTTGGCACGAAATATGTCATCCTATAATTTACATAAAATAAAATAGCTAACTAGAATAGTTCATTTGCACTATAACATAATCATATATAGAAATTTAGTTATAGAAAAGTATAATTGAATCTCAAGTGAAAATTTCATGTGCACGTGATTTCTATTGAAGTAAAACATCGATAAAAACTTTACAATTGGAATGATAATAATAGGTTTTACTTTTGAATTTTACAAATAGAAAAAAATTGACAAACAATAAAAAAATCTAAATAATTATAGAAAGTTGTAGAATATGAAAAAGATAATAATAGAGGGTGTTGCTTCTACTTTAGATGGTAGAATATTTTTAAAGAGAAAGTGTATCCCATATCTCTCAACAAATTATAATAATTTTGTCACTAGACAAGATAATAGAAGATTGATCTTTATTTTTTTATTCATTTTACTTTTTTCTTTTTTAGGTTTTTTTCTAGTTTTTAGTTAATTGTTTAAAGTATCAAATTTAATACTATAAATATAAGGTGTAAATTTTGTGATGGTATTGAACGCTAATGTACTATAACGTTTGTATGCTAAGACATAAAAAATCTATAAGAAATTTTATCATTTTAAATCAAGTAGACAAAGCAAAGAAATGATTAATAAACATAAAATATTACTATTGTAAATTTTAGTGGCATATATACCAAAAACTATGAGAGAAAATAATATAAGATGCATAGCCTAAAAACCAAGAAATATGAAAGAAATTAAAGACATTATATGACAAGATTGAGTAATTTCCCTAAATAGGAAACAAAGACAATAATGATAGGGGAAAACATGAATTTGATTAAAGATCATAAAACAATAGTCCAATAAATATTATAAACAAATTAATAAAATAATTAAATAGTTTATTAAATATTCAAATATATTCAAATACAAATCTTTAATATAATAAGCTCAATATACTTAATTATTTAAAAATACAATCAAAATTTAAATAAGTAATACACTTCTTTTAAAAAATCATAATTATAAACTATAATATAGAAACTTCTTTTAAGTTCGAAAGATATGATTGCGCAACCACATAAATTCTTCATTTAAAATAGTTTTGTTTCAACAAAAAGTTTCCTAAAAATTTTAAATAATTTTTATACGAGAGGGCAGTGTATGCCATTAAATTAAAGGACAGAAACTTTTACTCCTATGAAGCATCAAAACATGAATGTAGAGTATTTTAGTTTAAAAATAAGACCATTTCTATATTGATGTTGTTAACACTCTCATTCTGCCTGCCCTTTTACAAGCCATTTGATTCTCCCATGTGCGACAATTGTTTTGGTCAGAGACGGCGATTGTGAACAACAAAGGAAAGCTACAAGTAATTTCCAAAAATTCTGAAATGCAGATTGCATACGCTACTAAAACAGTCTTTTGAGTTTACTACGTATCTCCCATAATTCTGAAATGATTTTGAATTTGATTTTGGCATATTCAAAGATTGCCGGCGGCTTTGGCTAATTTTCCTCCGAGACTTGAGCTGAGATTGAAATCACCGTCAAAAATGGACTTGTCTATGGAAATTTGGAGTCCTTTCCTGAAACCAATAAGATGTTCCAAAACACTTCACAATCGAAAACTTGTATGGACGGCATTTTTCAAACACAAAATAAAGACAGTTCTCAACTACATCTAAAATTCTAACATGCTCTTTTTTATAGGTATAATATTTTAGTTTTAATAATATAGTCATTTATTCACTAAAATTTCAATAATATACAAATTGTAATGATGACAGTTTGTGGTCACAATTAATTTTTCAAATGTTTATGAGTTTCAACATTGATAGGTAGCTGTTGTGATGTTTTTTAAGATTAGTAGAGAAATCTATGCTCTTCGAAAATGAAAGGTTGTCATTCTATTGTAAAGGTGAAAAGTCATGTTAATTTTTGGTTTCAAATAAAATGAGTTAGTTAATATTTTAATTTAGTTTTATCAAATTTGATTCTATATATTTTAAGTTTTTGGATCTAATTTTTATCTTATTTCTTTTCTCTTGAGTCAATTTTTTTGTTATTACTTAAAACTCGTTGAAGATCGATGTTGTAAATTGTGCATCATATAACAATTAGAAAATCATGCCCAATAGAATAGTATCGACATCCACATTCACACAAAGAAATATAAGAATTTATATTCTACTTGACATGTCTATGAAGTGAAAATTTTCTCTTCTTTTAACTCTTTGCTCCTTTCCCTTATTTATTTTCACCCACCTTTAATTACCCATTTCTACCATTATTTAATTATAAGAAATTAAACTATTTAATATATTTTAAAAGAATGAAATGTAGTCTAAGTTCTTAATTTACATGGATTTTAGTCCTAATTGAATGGATGATTACAAGTTGGAAAGATGGTAAGCAAAGGATCTCTAGCTCATAGGAGATTCCTAATTCTGGTTGCAAATTGATGTTAGTATATTGTTAATGGTCATAAATTATTTTAAATTTGTTACTATTTGTTAAAACATTATATTTTCCATAGAACAACATAATTTTCTTGGTTATCGGATGCAAGCTAACATAATTGTATCTCTTTTCTTTAGTTTATCGTTACAAACTCTATGGTATGTATTTATGTATGTATATATACACTATAAATGTATTGGTTTAAACTCTTCATCCTAAAAAAATATAATTGATATAGAAATAGAAATAACAATATAGTAAAAAAACCATAAAATTGAGTAAATACACAATAAATAAAAATTAACATTTATATTGGTAAATGGACTAGGAAAAATAGTTAAGTGAATTCTAAAATATATTATGGACCAAAATTAGAATTAGTTCAATATGTAGAATGGATGTTGAAAATCATATGAATTTTTTCTATACATTATCTTATTCAATTTTCAAGTAAATTTTATAGAATGCTTAAACATCACCAACTTGGTGATCTCCATTTCTTTATTATTATAGATAATTACACATCTAATATCCACATGTTCTAGTGTTTTGTCATGAATTTCGTGAGCTAGTAGTGATAATTTTAATTCTAGAAGCTGGTCACTATGACTTTATTAGGTGCAAAATAAATTAGGTTTTTTTGTCATTTTTAGATCCAATTTATTAGAGGTTGAATAATATTCTAACGTATTCATTTTGATGAGCATTTTAAATACTTTTAACATGGTACTAGAGTGAGTAGAAGTGGCTCCAATTATGAATATGAGAGCATAATGAAAACTAGATTACATTAAATTTGTTATAGAGTGGGTGGCATGCGTTGTGGGCTAGTTTATGAGCTTGAGTGTGTTGAAATCATAAGAGAATGAAGAGGATTCTTTAATAAATGGATTTTATTTATTAAGTTTTAAAATATTGAAATCTTTAAAATTTGTTGAGGGGAAAATTTTCAGAACAATTTGTTTTGTTTAGTAAGGAATAAAGAGAGATTTGTTATTGATTTTGGTTAGAGAGACTTACAAAAATATGATGAAGAAGAAATCATCTAAATTTTTGAGTGACCATCAGATGTGTTCGAATCATAGAAGAAAATTTAAAAGATTCTAATAAGAAATATAGGTTGTTTGACATACCTATATTTAGGTGTTGAAGGAGGGAGGTTTCTTGAGGTTTGAAAAGGGGCAGAGGTGTTCTCATTTAATAGTTAGATGTTTAGTTTTAGGGACAACATCCAATATAATTGCACATCCAACATTCATATGTGTTATTATGTCTATCATGAATTTGGACAAGTCTTGAATGTTAGTTTTAGTTCTAGAAGTTTGTTGAAGTAGAAATCTAATAGGTGTTAAATTAATTAATTTTTTGACATGCTTAAATGCATTTTTATAGGAGGCTATTGTGAGTTTGGTGTGCTTCTTCAAAACTATAAATTGTAATAATTCTTTGTTGAAAAATATAGCATTTTTCTCCTAATAATATTCTATTGTATCTTTTATATTATACATTTTGATAACTTTTCTATTTATACCCACACATATTTTTGTAGTCTTAAATTTGACAAATATTATCTAAATCATTCACAAACTATTTTTAATTCACGATTTTATTTTTACATTATTAAATTCTTATTTAGTATTTTTTTAGATGTGCCCCTCACTCCCATATCTTTTTAACATCATATCCCTCATCTTCTATATACATTTGATATTCCACAAACATTAATACACAAATTAAATTAAATGATCTTCCACAAACATTGATATATAAATTAATTTAAATTATTATAACAAATATTAAATAAAGATTAAGGATACCATTATTTGTAACTAAAATGTGAAATTTGTCTTAAAATTTGTCTTTATTAACGTGAGCCTTATGACTTTATTCAAGCTGTTCGTGAGGGTACTTGGAAATCAAAATATTATTAAATTTTTAAAAATAACATCTTGGCTTAATAGTTTTCACAGGTTTTATTTGTATACGCAGCTAATATTACAGAAAATAAAATAATATAAATAGTGATATTCAAGATAAGACAAACCAATAAAAAGTCGAAAACATTTTTGTAAACCATAATGAAATGTTTGTTTATTAAAAACTTTAGCTAGGCTGTATTCAGTACTATAATAAATCGCTTCATAGCTAGAATACCTCGCATTATTAGACCTACGGTATGAGGATTTTTAAATCCATTGATTATTTAATCTATGGATAATTGAAAAGAGAGCATTGTTCAAATACAATACTACTGACAATGAAGTATATATATGTTCTAGTAGGGTGCAGGGGCAAGTCCAGCAAGGGAAAAACTCTTCACGGTCGGCCCAGGTGCAACAGTCTCGAACATCATTCGCCGGCTTCTTGTTTTGTGAGCCTCGCAGAGGTGAGGTAAATATATTCCTGCAATCCTTATTTTTGTTATCATGTGTCTGAATAAAATAATATTGATATTCTGAAAGGAATGAATGACAAATAATGGGGCACTTACCTTCTCCTGCAGCGAGATTGAGGTAGAGATTGACAATGTTGGGGCAAACTTTTTGGCACTTGTCTGAGCACAATTTAGAGGTGAAATGAGAATATTCGGAAAGATCGTCGGTGGACAAGCCAACGCTCATCCTCTGCAACCCACAGCTTTGCAGACATTCCTCATTCTCAATCCATTCCGTCATCTTCTCCGCCATTATGCCCGACGACTGGAATACGCTTGCACATGTACCACTCATGAGTCAATGAAACCATACATGCAGCTGCGTTAACATGAAAGAAAAAGAAGAGAAAACGATTGGAGTATTGTAAGCGAATGTAATGCCTGGCATTGGTATTCTACTGATGCTTCGTGTGTGGAGGCGACGAAGGAGTATTTCTTCTCGAGCACACACCGAGCTCCAGACGACGAGACGGAGAAAGCACACATCTCTACTGGCAGCTTCTCACATTCCACACCTCTTTCACCTGCATAAAATCACCATTAACGCCTTTTAAACCTGAGCTAGACAGAAAAACCAGTAGATCGACCAGACATTTCTTAATGGCCCTTAAATCTCGGGAGGATCGATTTCACGAATAGATATATCTAATGATTTTTGGATCTAAATATACTAGAGATAGCCTGCCATCATGAATATTTTCAAGATAATAGGTATTCATATGAATACGAACAAAAACTCTGAGAAACATTATTTCATCTGACAACGTTTAGAAACAAAAAAATGCGTACCCATCACCAGAACGCTTTGCAAGCTGAAAAGCGCTAAAAGAATGGCGAATGCAAATCTCAAATCAAAAGCCATCTGTCCCCTTGTTGCCTTGCCCAAGAAACCCAAAAAAAGCAAGAAAACGAAGAAGTGGAGGGACAAGAGTTGCAGATATATTTTGATGAGTTGTGAAGAACAAAGGTAACAAGCTGCATTTATAGACGCTCATTGCTCGACACAGACGAAGAAAATTGAATCCATTCCTAACTTGGAAGTTTCTGCTCATTGTTTACACTAACGCTGTCTACAAAATTGGGTGGATGTAGAAAAGAAAACCTAGCTAGAAAGTTTGTAGGAAGCTTGATGTTGAACGGAAGACTTCGCTTCTAGGTCGGCCTATATTTGCACGACGCGTGGTTTGGTACATGTAAAAGTCGTTGTAACTCGTCTTATAATTCAAGGATTACAGTTGACCAGAAGAGTGCACATGAGTTTGTCTGCCATTTGTATTGAATCACGATCATAGGAGAGGGAGTTCTCTAGTAACACATTCAAAGAAAATACACTAGAGAATATATATATATATATATATAAATAAGTATAATTATTAAAAAATATATTTATAATTATAAATTGTACGAGAAAGTGAATATTGTATGATACATATGGACTCAATTTATCTTATACGGTTGGATTTATTAATGTCATTTAACAATTATTATGGATTCTAGAAATCTAAAGTGTGAAGAATTAAAATTATATGCTTTCCTAGTCAAGTATTATAAGTTCACATTGTTACAAACATTCAAAATTGTTCATGATCAAGACGTTATTATCACTTAAAATTTATAATTTATTTATTATTTATAAATGATTAAGGGGATAGAAACGTAATTATTTTCATCCAAAAAATAGTACATGTCTCCTTTCCAAGTTTATTTTTAAAAATTAGAAATTTACAAATGTTATTAAACAATTATCCTCAATCCACCCTTCTTAGTTATAAGAGTCTCCTCCTCAAATTTACCCTCAAATAACTAGAGATTTAACTCCTATCATAATAACATTTCTATCTATCCTTCTTAGTTATAATAATCATTTATACATTTGTAGGTGTTATTATAGTAATGTACCCTCCTTAGTTGTAATAATTGTGTACATGAAGTGTTTTCTTAATTATTCTTCAATCCATATTAATTCTATAAATTCTTATATAGTAACTACATTTTATTTTCTTTCCTTTTCTTAAACTATGGGTTTTTACTAAGGGGTTGCAAGACAAAATAATAATAGAGATACAAACAAGACTTAAATGAAAATTATTGAGTAAACAACCCATATAATATTTATATACTTGAAGATGAAAATTATTGAGTTATTTGGGTAATGATGACATTTCTGAGCTCTATAATATCATTGT
>VDFB02105785.1:209593213-209640212 GCA_007258455.2 Sequoia sempervirens | reverse complement strand
GTCCATAGATAAAAATCACTACAAAAAAAAAACTTTCAAAAATGTGAATGCCCCCTCAAGTCATCCTCTTCTTCTTAGCAAAAATAGATAGTCAACAATGAATTCGGTGCCCCTTCTAGCAACAACAAAATCGATGGAAAATATTTTCAATAGTAGATACCTATGTCCCAACTTTCACACATAGGTCTCCTCAAGGAATGAATTTTGTGAGGCCAAACATTTCAATCACCAAGGATTTGTTCCATGTTGCACCAAATGGAACCAAGAAAAATGCCTTCCCAAAATGTAGCCTCTAGGCAAAACACACCAAGCCTTCAAAAAAAATGTTCAAAGTAGATCTCCAAATAACTCCAAATGCAACCAAATTGATTTCCAAAAAAAATTAATGCCTAGAATCAACAAGAGGAAATTTTTTCCTTCAAAGCACAAAAATTCTTGATTCTCACCTGGAAAATACTCTCATGGAAGGTGGTTGTAGTAGATCTACTCTGATATCATGTTGGAGCACCCAAGAGCAACTAGAAGCCAAAAAAACATTCACAAATGAATGAGAGAAGCATAAGAAGCTATTTCACTAGGAATGAAAACAAATGCATTGAGACATGTTGATACATAATGTACAAAATGCCTTAAAAAGGCATGAAAAATAGGTGACAGGTGAGAAACTTTCCAGTATGGGAAAAAACTACCCTAAATAACAAATACACTATTAACCCTAAGTAAACTCAAGATGGTGAAAAATATTCATGCTAATACAATGATATAAAATAATAGAAAACCATGGCTTTGTGAAGTTTCCCCTCTAAAAATTGAATTTCATTAAAATTTCTTCCAAGGCCAAAAATCAAATAGCAAGACTTTTGGTGCCAAAACAAAAGGGAAATTTGAACATTCTAGAACATTCAAGGGTGTTTATTGGGGTAAAATAATAAGGGTTAAATGGGGGGGGGGGTTGTAGGGTGCCTCCATTAGTGCAGATTGTGGCTTTGAATAATATATTTTATTTTCAAAGTTGATTTTATTGTAATTTAATCAAGCCCATGAGGCTATAGCATGTAAGTTTTGAATTTGTAATTTCATTTTCTAGAAAATAATTGAAAGGAGTTATTATTTTCTTTCACATCTTCTATATTTGTATATTTTGTGCTGATTTTTGTGGTTTTTGGGTGGTGTGTCTCTCATCAAGTGGTATCAGAGAAAGAGTTCTTGAGCCTGTAACAGAGCGCAAAATGTGAGGCAGTTGCATCAGAACTTGTGAGTGTGGGTTGAGTTCAACATGCCTCCTAGATTTTCCTAGCATGGAAAAGGTAGGGCCCAAGGAGGTGGAGGAAGAGATCCACCTAGAGATGAAATCAAAGCCCTTAGAAGTCAATTAGAAACCTTGCAGCAAGAGGTTCAAAGAAGAGATGTGTAGTGAGAAAGAGATGACGATGAAGATGAAACAAAAGAGGAAATGGAAGAGGAAGAGTAGGATCCAATGGATCCTAAAGAAAGAAGATTGTTGGATGTGATCTCAAGCATTGGGAAGAGATCTAAAATGGAGGTTTCAACTTTCAGTGGAAGCTAAATTCTAAAGAATTGATTGATTGCATCAATGAAAAGGAAGAATTTTTTGAGTTTGAGTAGATTGAATATCCTCACAAAGTGAGGTTTACAAAGACAATATTGAAAGGTCATGCCAATATATGGCGGAAAGAGGTCTAGTTAAAAAGAGGAAGACAAGGGAAAGATAAAATTTCTAGATGGGACAAAATGGTGTCAAATTTGAAGAAACAACTTATTCGAGTTGATTATGAATTGGAGTTTATCAAGAAGATGCAGAACTTGAGGAAAGGAACAAGGACAGTGGAAGAATTTACATAGGAATTTCACAAGGTCCTTATTCAGATAGGACATGTTGAGGTGAATAAAGAGAAAGTTTATCATTATATTAATGGGTTGAAACCAAGCATAGAAGAAGAATTGGAACTAGTAAGAATGACCATCATTGAGAACGCTTATCAATTTTCTCTAAAGGTTGAAGAATGTCTAAACAGGAGTTTTGGGAACAAACAAAGAGGTGGAAGCTATGGTTGAAAGACTTGTGGATGGTCTTATGGAGGTAAAAATGAAGATTAAAAGAAGGATGAAGGATCTAGTAGCAACCAAAACTAGAAAGGAGACAACACCTACAATCCTTGTGATCAAAATAATGGAGACCAAAGAGGAAGAGGAAGATCTAGATGAGGACCGAGAAGATGAGGCTTTTATGGAACCTATTTCTAGTGTGAAGAAGAAGGAAATAGATCCTATGAGTGTCCTCAACATCAAGGAAGGAAAAATAGAAGACCTATGGGTAATGAATGAGTTGCACATGTAGATGAAGATGTTGAGTCATCCCATTTTGAGGATGCAGAAAGAGAAGAGGTTCTTGTTAATAGAAGAGCCTTGCTGAATGAGAATAAGGAACCAACTCAAAGGAAGAATTTGTTTCACACCAGATGTAAGTGTGAAATTAAAATTTATAATGTTATTATTGATGGAGGTAGTACTGATAACCTTGTTTCAGAGGAAATGGTTAGTAAGTTATGGTTGGAGAGAAGAATGCATCTGAACCCATACCAGATTGCTTCATTGTAGAAAGACCATAAAGCCTTGGTAAATGAACAATTTCTAGTAAATTTCAAGATTGGAAATTACCATGATGAGGTATTGTGTGATATTATGCCTATGGATGTTTTTCATATGTTGTTATACAAATCGTAGCAGTTTGATTGGAGAGCAATACATGATGGACATGCCAAAACCTATTCTTTGACAAAGGATGGGGTTCATCATAAGTTGAAGTCCTTGAAAGAGGTAGAGGAAAAATGTATGTAGTAATGCAATATTTTTTTTGGTTGATGGAAGAAAGTTCCTAGAAGGTATGATGCATGAGCATATGTGTTTTGTGTTGATTCCTACAATTGATAAAGAAGATACTACTGAGGTACCTATAGATGTTTCAGATTTGTTGAATGTGTTTCGAGCTATTATTTTTGATAACATACCTGAAGGTTTTCCTGTAGTAAGAAAGATTATTCATTAGATGGATTTGATTCCTGGAGCCAATTTTTTGAATAGGGTAGCTCATTATATGACTGCAACAGAGAGTGAAGAGTTGAACAAACAAGTGCAAGAGTTATTACAGAAGGGATTGATCAAAGAGAGTTTGAGTCCATGTGTTGTACATGTAGTACTAGCATCAAAGAAGGATGGGGAATGGTGGATGTGTATAGATTATAGAGCCATCAACAAGATCACCATAAACTATAGATTTCCCTTGTCGAGAATGGATGACATTATGGATTGTTTGAGTGGAGTTGAGTACTTCATGAAGATAGTTTTGAATAGTTGATATCACCAAATGTAGATTAGAGAAGGAGATGTATGGAAGACAACCTTTAAAACAAAGGAGGGCTTGTATGATTGGTTAGTCATGCCTTTTGGGCTAACTAATGCATCGATCACATTTATGCGACTTCTGACTAAGGTATTGAAAGAATTTTAAATAAAATTTGTTATTGTTTATTTCGATGATATTTTGATTTTTAGTAAGACATTGGAGGAGCACTTGATGCATATCCAAATATTTTTTGAGAAGCTAATGGATGAAAAACTATTGATTAATTTGAAGAAATGTAGTTTTGTGAATAGAGAGTTGGTGTATCTAAGTTTTGTTGTCTTAGTAGAGGGTCTTAAAATGGATCCAAATAAGGTTTGAGCTATCATTGAATGTTCTAACCTGAGGCATGTTACAGAGGTAAGATCATTTCATGGTCTTGCAAGTTTTTACAGAAATTTTATTAAGAATTTCAGTAGTATTTGTGCACCTCTAAATAAAGTGATGACAGGGGATAGAAAAGAGTTTAAGTGGATGATAGGAGCAGCCAAATTTTTTTCTATGTTGAAGAATAAAGTTACAGAGCAACCTGTTTTGGCACTTCCAAATTTCAATAAGGTCTTACAAGTAGATCATGATGCTAGTGGTACTTCCATAGGAGTTGTTTTGAGTCAAGAAGGTTAACCTATTTCCTATTTTAGTGAGAAGTTAAATGATTCTAAGAAGAAATATTATGTCTATGATCAAAGGTTTTATGTTATAGTTCATGCTTTGAAGAAATGGAGACACTATTTGTTGCCAAAAGAATTTGTTTTATATATTGATCACTAGTCTTTGCAATATCTCAATAGTCAAGGAAAGTTAAATCAAATGCACTTAAAATGAGTTGATTTTTTGCAGAGTTATACTTTTGTGTTGAAGCACATGAGTGAAAGGTTAAACAAAGTAGTAGATTAAGTAGAAGGAAAAATTTATTAATAAGTTGAATATAGAGGTTGTTGGGTTCAATGAACTCAAAATTTTGTATCCTCAAGATCTAGACTTTGCAGAAGCTTGGAAGGCTTGTTTGGAACCTCTTACTTTGGATAGGAAAAGATGGTTGGATTTCTTAATCAAATATGGGAAGTTTTTTAGAGGAAACTAGTTGTGCATTCCAAGGAGTTCTATGAGAGAGATTCTAATCAAGGAGAAGCATAGTGGAGGATTGGTTGGACATTTCAGTTGATATAAGACCATTGCTCTTGCTAGTGAGAATTATTATTGACCATAGTTGCAACAAGATGTGAAGAATTTTGTACAAAGTTGTAGAGTATGTCAAATGGTGAAAGGAACAAGTCAAAATATTAGATTGTATCATCCATTACCTATGCCTAAGAGGCCATGGGAGGATAATAGCATGGATTTTTTTCTTGGCTTGCCAAGGACATAGAGAGGGCATGATTCCATATATGTTGTAGTGGATAGATTTTCAAAGATGACACATTTCATTCCACGTCATAAGGCCAGTGATGATCTTCATGTTGCAAAATTATATTTTAGAGAGGTGGTGAGACTACATGGTCTACCAAAGAGTATAGTTTCAAATAGAGATACCAAATTTGTTGGTTATTTCTACAAGACATTATGGAAGAAGTTGAAAACAAATTTGAAGTTGATTTTTGCACACCATCCACAAATTGATGGAAAAACAAAGGTGGTGAATAGGATTTTGGGTAACCTGCTAAGATGCTTAGTAGGATATAAGCCCAAGGGATGGGATTTGATTATACCACAAGCAAATTTTTCTTAGAATAATTTTGTCAACAAGAGCATTGGTAAATCACCATTTTTTATTATGTATGGGAGTAGTCTAAGAACTCCTTATGAATTGAGAAACATGGATAAAAGGGAGAGGAGTAGTGCTGAGGTACAAAATTTTGCTAAGCACCTAAAGAATTTGCATGAAGAAGTGAAGAAACATATCAATGAGTTGAACTAATAATATAAGGCCAAGGAAGATTAAAAAAGGGGGCATAAGGAGTTCCGGGGAGGAGATGAAGTCATGGTTCATTTGTAAGAGGAGAGGTTTCTAGATGGTACATACAAAAAGTTAAAGATGAAAAAGTTTGGACCATGCAAGATCTTGAAGAAGTATGATTCAGGAAATGCATGAGGTGGAGTTTCCTGATGAAATTCATATTTCACCTATTTTTAACTTTTTAGATTTAATAGAATATCATGAAGGGGGAATTAATTAAGAAACAATAGAAGCATAGTGGAATATTCTAGCACCTACTTCAGAAAAGTAGGAAATAGAATAAATTATGGATAGTCATGTGGGTAGAAGTACAAGAAACAAGAAATATGCAGAGTACTTGGTGAAGTGGAGAGGAAGGTTTGTTGAAGATTCATCATGGTTGTATGAGGTTGAGGTTAACCATCTTAGTTTTCCTCTAACTCTTGAGAAGTGATAGGGTCAATTTTCAAATTACCCTAGGTGTCTAATGTAGGAGCATCCAATAGTGTAGGGTAATCTTGCATCACCCCAAAAAAAAAAATTCCTTAACTTCTTTAGTTGTTTTGAATTCCATTATGGCACTTAAGGGTTGTAACACAATCAGGAGTCAAAAATAGAAAAAAATGATTACGTACTATTTTTAGTAAGTCAGCCTAATGAGCTCATATGGACCTAAAAATTTACCCCAAGGAGCAGAACCGAAAAAATATTTCCAGTTGTGAAAGAATCATCTCAATACCCTACGTGGCTTGGGAGATATTAAAGTTTTCATCCTAAAAAATATCTCCAATACAACTTCAAATTCAAATATGAATACTTTAGAGGTCCACAAATAGCTTGAATGGTTGGCGAAATGACCTTCAATGGGTTCAAGAATTGTAGATCTCTTTGAGATATTTCCAACGATATGCAATAACAACAAATTAGACAACTAAATCAAAAGTTATGGCCCCATGAAGTTTTCCCTCTAAAAAGTGAATTTCATTAAAATTTCTTCCTAGGCCTAAAATCAAATGGTGGGACTTTTGGTGCCAAAACATAAGGGAAAGTTGAACATTCTAGAAAATTTAGGGAGATTATTGGTGTAAAATAAAAAAAAGGGTTAAGTGGGGGGATTGTAGGGTGGCTCCATTAGTGCAGATCATGGCTATGAATAATAGATTTTTTTTTAATAGTTGATTTTGTTGTAATGAATCAAGTCCATGAGGCTATAGCATGTAAGTTTTGAATATGTAATTTCACTATTTTGAAAATAATTGAAAGTGAGTTATTCTTCAGTTTCACATCTTGTGTGTTGGTATCTATTATGGTGATTTCTATGGGTCTTGGGCAGTGTGGCCCTCGTCAATTGGGAAGGGACCAAACATATTACAAAACAATAATAGAGGCTTAGTAGAAGGATCTCACAAGTGGTGAGACAACTTTAAAGATATAAATAAATAAAATACAAGACCAAAGAAAAGCACAAAAAAAGTTATAGGACTAGTCAACAACCAACACACACACAATACCAATTAGTGACCTCTAAGAACTTAGAGATGAGCCTTAATGCCATTACATTCCTAGGAAAGGTATTGGAGTTTTTCCTCAATGGAAAAAGCCTTCTGGATATTTTTTCCAATGTTGTCTTAGTGGTAGGAGGAACACTCTCCACATTCTTCCCCTTTCTTTTTGGAACTAGTTAGAGGGTCCTTCAATTGTTCATCCCTCACATGCTTGGCTTGAAAACTCTTCATATCACATTGGAACACCTAAATGGTAACTGTGGACAGTTTCCTTGCTATACTCAATTATGTCCTACAAACTGAGAATAATTTTATATTGGTTGTTGTGAAGATTAGAAACTTGATTCCTTAATCTCATACTCTCCTCAATGGACCCAATTGTAGTTTTGTATCTTTGTAACCTCTTTTTCTAGGTTGGCCCAATTATTAAAGTTATTGGCCATACCTCTTAGCAAATCCCAATGGTTTTTATCTTCCACGTCACCCAACAAATCTATAGACTTGTTGAGAATGAAAGATTCCAAGTGAACAAAGTAGTGTAAGTGAAAACTCAATATCATGTTAAAATTTATTTTGTGTGTCCTCTATGTTCCTAAAAATAACTTTTAAAACCTTGCAATTATAATTATTAAAGTATTTTTTAATTCTTAACTTTAACATAGAAATAACTTTTTATAGAATGAAACAAAGAATGGAAATGAGTGCACAAAGTTACAATGAAATATTGATTCATCACCATAATATGTTAGCTAATGGTGATGTGTAGAATATAGAGGATAATAATCACTAAGGATATTGCTTTTGACATCCCTAAGAATATAGAATTCAAATTGTATAATTTTTTTAAAGAGAGTGTATTGAATAGCTCTCATTAAATCACAAAAATTGTGTCCCTAAATAATATAATAGAAGAATGATCCTTTGTAAGATTTCTTTTTTCTTCTTATTGGTTTATGTTGGTGTTGACCAATTATAAAATCTTGCAATTGTAATTATCAAAGTGGGTTACTTTTCTTAACTTTGATTTAAATAGAAGGTTTCATAAAAATAATCCAATAATGTAAATGACAGTAGGAAGTCATAATATGATGTTTAGATGAATAAATACAATCATAAAGTTTATATTTGTCAACACTCATTTTACTCAAATCTTTGGCTAATGCATTTGAATTTTCTTTACTATTTCGTTTATACATTAAAAATACATAAGGTTATAAGGAGGGTATTGAACTGTAAGAAAACTTTCTTGAGAATGATGCCTCTATGGTAGTGCACAAAGGAAACTCTAATAAATATTTTTCCATAGTCAAATAAGAAAGTCAATAAATGATTAATAGGCATAAATACTATATCATAAAATTTTATTTAGAGAAAAACAATATTTATGACTCATCACATACATAACAAGAAAGATTGAATTAATGAAAAAAGATTATAAACTGATGAAAAAAAATGCCCTTAAGTATAAGAGGTAAACAACAATGATAAAAAGAAAAATGAATTTGATTAAAAGTCATAAGAATAATGGAGAATATTGTAGAAAATATTGATACAAGAAAAAGAGGATAAAATGATCTAATAATTTTTTTGAACAAATAACTAAAAATATCTTAAATAAATATTAATTTATAAATTATTAAAATATAATCAAATAATAATGAAGATATTTAATTATACATATTTAATAAATAATTATAGAGGAAACTACAGTTCTAAAAATTTATTTTAAATTATGAATAAAATAATAACTTAATTTGTAGGATAGAAAAATTTAAAACAACACTTAAATTTTAGATGTGGGAAAAAAAAATTTGATATGATTATGTAACCAGAAATTTTCCATTTAAAATTAATTTTCTTTTAGCAAAAAGTTCTTTAACCATTTCAAATGATCTTAATTAAGAAAACAACAATTGTCACTGAATTCGATGGTAGAAATTCCTAATCTTACCAAGACTCAAGAAATTTAAATAAAGATTTTTATTTATTTTGTTAACGATAGGGGTACCCCTATGATCCCATCCATCCAGAATGAAGAATAATTTGACTGAAAAACAAGATTGTTTCAATATGAATATCGTCACCACACTTGTTCTGCATGCCTTTCTAAAATCCATTTGATTCTCTAATTTGACACAATATTGTGGTCAGAGATGGTAAATGTGAATAATAAAGGAAAGCTACAAATAATTTCCACAAATTCCGTGCACTAGATTTCCCAGAAACACTGGAATAATTTTCAGAAATTCCGTGCACTAGATTTCCACATACGCCACTAATAGTCCTTTCAGTTTTGTACGTATCTCCCATAGTTCTGAAATGACCGAAAATTGATGGTAAATTGATGTTGGAAAGGCATATTCAAAGATTGCTAGTGACATTAGCTATTTTTCCTCCGAGATTTAAGCCGAGAGGGAAATCGACGTAAAAAATGGAATTGTGTTAAGGAAATTTGCACTTTCTCTGCCAACAATAATTCAAAATCCAAAACTCTTAACATGTAAATAATTCAAAATAATATACAAAATGGTGATGATGACTGTTTAGCTAATTTTTCGTTTTTTTTTTCCTGAATTTCAACATCAATTGTTAGAATGCTTTCTGAAATTAGAAGAGAAATATATGAAAGGAATAGCATGAAAATGAAAGGTGGTAATTGTTAGAATATATTTGTTTGTAAAGGAAAAGTGTATTTTCAATATTTTTCAAAATTAATACTATAAATGGATTAATACATTTTAGGGATTTAGATCTAATATTTTCACGTATTTTTTAGTTTTGGGCACCTGTTGTCTTAAAATTTGGTTCAAGATCAAACTTCAAATTTACTCTATAAATTATCAAAATGAAAATTAATACTAGACCTGCTCCACTGAATCTCAACTAGCTATTAATCTATTTTTTAAGAATCACATCATTAAATTTGTGTTCGATGTTGTTGTTAAAAACAGAAAAAAACTTATTTTATTTAATAAGGGTGTGTTTTTCTTTTTTTTTTGATAGAAGGATATTATCCATTAGATGTACTATTCCATTTTATATATAAGGGATAATAACACATTTCGACACTAGTGCAATTGGGCTATCATCTATGAGTTGCATTGTTACTAAGGATATAGGTGCTTTCTAAGAATTTTTCTAATAACAAATTTTGACACTAGTGCAATCAAGCTATCATCTATGAGTTGCATTTTTATTTATGCTATAGGTGCTTCCTAAATTTTTTTCTAATAATACATTTTGAAACAAATGCAATTGGGATATCATCTATTAGTTGCATTGTTACTTAGGATAGAGGTGTTTTCTAAGAATATGTCTAATAACAAATTTTGACACTAGTGCAATTCGGCTATCATCTGAGTTGCATTGTTATTTACGTTGTAGGTGCTTTCTAAGAATTTTTCAAATAATGCATTTTGACCCTAGTGCAATTGGGCTATCATCTATGAGTTGCATTGTTACTTAGGCTATAGGTTCTTTCTAAGAAATGTTCTAAATTATATATCACACTAAGCTTGTAATTTTGATTTACACTTTTCAAGATTCTACCACTACATTATTATTTTTCAATTTTTTTAAAGCAAGAAAGTAAAACCATAGTATTTTATCTAGGAAATGAGGTACAGCTTTTCATTTGGTAAAAAATCTTTAGATGGTATAAATAATTATATTTATTTATATGATGTATGCTAGGTTTTATAATTTCATTTTGTAGACATGCAAACAACCCTAATCAACATTATGCATCTAAATCTAACTAATTAATGTCAAATTCTTTTGTTAATCAAATAAAGCAATTTATTCAATTAATTCACTAATGTGCATCATATTTGATTAAATAAATCAATTTATTTAATTAAAGTCCTACAAAGTCCTCTTATCTGATTTAATAAACCAAATTATTTAAATCAAATGTCAAATCCCCTAAATTCCTCCAAGTTAATTAATTCTAGATTAATTAATCCCTAACCATCATTACCCATCCTCTAGCTTTTGACTCAACCTGGGTCAAACCTAAACCCCTGACTAACCCACCCACTTGCACATGAAAATCAATTCTTTTAAAATTAACTAATTATCTCATTTTCCCTCACAAAGGCATATTCTAAGGGAATATTCCTTCATTAACTCCCTTTATTTGACTTTCTTGCCCAAACAACTTCCCTCCAAAATATCTCAACCATTTTCATTTAATAACTCTTACACATGCATTAATCTCTCTTACACCTCTCAAATCCTCAACCGCATGCATTAATTATGCACATTCTCCAAAATTTGCTCCAACTTCACCCATTGGATTTGTGACAAGTGTCACAATCTTATTGAATCTCCTTTAGTCCCACATTCCTCCCATCTTTCAATTCTTCAACACTTCAAGCTATAAATGGAAGAAACAATCATCCACAACATCATCCACAATCTTAGCATTTGCACTATAGGCACTTTTATTTTAGCATCTTCATCAAATTTTTTTCATCATTTTGGAAAATTATCAAGGGGGTTGGAAAGGGCATCCTTTTCACATCAAAGGAGCACCACTCCCACTATGGGATAAGGTATGATCTTTCTTTTATATGCTTTAATTATTTTTCTTTGGTATTTCATGGTTTTGTTTGCATATCTAGCATGATTAGGTATGTCATGGGAGTGCTTCATTTTCTTTGAAGTAAGTGTAGATTTAGTGCTTACACATTTCTATCTAAAATTTTGGATAGTATAATCATTAAAGAGGCAACCTAAGACTATCTAATTTTTGTGAATCTAAAGTTTCAATCAATTAACCATTCTACATTAATTTTTGTAGGTTTATCTCTTTCTCACTTTGTGATATTTGAGATTTCATGTGTTTCACTAACTAATCTATAGTCTTCTCTAACCTTGTTTATTTGTACTTGTCTCAAAATCTCATTATGGATTTGTTGTTATTAATAAACTAAGTACATCTATCATATTCCTTCGTCCCTCCATCCTTGTCCTCACACTCTTGAGAATGACCATCATAATAGGGAAGATAATTTTACAATGAGGGGCCCCTCAATTCAACTAACCATGAAAATATTGAATCAATCAGCAAACACGTGACCATATTTAAATAACATATATTTTCTTATGATTTCACCCTCTTTGATATGAACCCTATCATAGACACCATGAGAGAGATTATTATCAAAAAATGATATTACCTTATTTTCTTATTGAAATAAATGGCACACATCATACATTGTCACACTATTATTTTCCTTGACACCAATAAGCTTTTGGATAAGCTACTTTTCATCTATTACATATAAAAATTTATGTCTATGACTAAATCCAACATCCATATTTCTAAAATTTGATGTTTATTTTACCATTCATCTCTTTTCCTACCATATTGAATCTTCCTTTTATCACACCTAAGGATCTCTATCTAATCCTATTTCTAGTGACTACCATATCTCACCTTCTAATGTCATCTTCCCTTTATATACATAGTTTAAAATTCAACATCTTCCCTACCATTATGTTCACAACCATTTACCACTTATACCACTACTCCATGTAATGCTTGTATCATTATTTAATTAATTGATTTAAATATAAAGACTATCAAACAATAATTTGCAAATATTTTTGCATCTTCCCATTAATTGATAACATGTCTAGTTTATACGCAATATCCTTTATTTATATATTGGAGATAATACTCTTCCACCATGGTTTATGGAACATAATTTTATAAATTATAATGGGAAATGCTAACCATAAAGGTCCATGTATCCATTTTTACTAGTAATGATACTAAAAAATTATTAAATGAGAATCCATTACATAAATTATTTCCTAGACCCTATAGTAAGATAACATTGTATTGGTTTTATTTATTTTTAACCATTCCTTTACCCACTTTGGTGATATTATTCAAATAATCTTACAAATTTTACAGGCTAATATTGCCCTCCAAGATAGCTTTACTAACCTTCCCCACTACCAAGAGTTCCTTGATGAAAATATTTTTGACTCCACCATCTTTTATCAAATTGTAGCATCGTAAAAAGTAACCCTTTTTCACACTTAGATTGAGAATGAATAATTAATGATAAAATTTACTTAATTGTTCATTATTTAGGGCATTGTAAAAAAATAATTTACACTTTCACACTAATCTAGGGCTTTAATTAATTATTTGAGGTTAATTGAGCTTAATTCGCAACTTAAATTCAAATCCAAGCATTTTTTTTTTTTTGAGGGATAAAACTTGACTCTCATTAATGATGTCACACAACACTTAATTTGGTAAGGTTTGAGTTCTAGGATAGTGACCTACGTCCCATTTTTCACCTGGAAAATGGGTCCTTCCTAGGTCCTAGGACCCCCTTTGGACATATCATTTTCTATCCCCGAAGCATGTCCTAGTTGAGTATGCTAGAACCCATTTTCTCTATGGCGAATGGGTTCTCCTTAACTTATGACAACCCCCTTGGGATGTGTTTTGGGTGAGATTCTAACAATTTCATATCCTAGATCTGATGTAGGCTTGTGTTATTTGAATTTTGGGATTTAATCTTTAGTATAAATATAAGTTTATTTCATTATGTTTTCACCTAATATTTTTAAGAGAGCAACAAGATCTTCATAAGCAATAAATAGTACTTTTACAAGAGAATTATAAAGCATCCAAGAGGGCATTCAAGGAAAGATTATTGAAGTTTTATTGTAGCAATCAAAGATTTCTTTCATCATTCCAAAGGTCATGCATGTTGTTGAGCTAATGCGATGTTGTAGCATTGAAGAACCAATTCAACCATACTCAAGGTGTTGTTTCATATCAAGTGTTGTGATTAAGATCTACACTCAATGAGGCCATTTAATGCTATGTTTCAGATTTTTTATCTAGGTTTCAATTGTGGATTGGTGAGTTGTGACATTGCATTGTTCATTCATCTTTCCTTTTATGCATTGTCTCAATTCAAGGTTTAATTACGAAAATTGGGTTTGACCAAGGAAAACCCCTATTCCACAACAATCAAAATTTTCTCCTCTCTGATGTGTGATTGAAGGTTTTAGGTTAAAGATCAAGTGGAGAACAAAATTTTTCATAGTTGCAAAGTTGTAAAAATTTTCATCTTTCTTGCAAGATCATAGAAACTAAGCTACATAATTTATTTCCAAATTTTGGGAGCTAAACACCTAGGATTTTGGAGTGTGGACATTAAAGAATAGGATCTCAAAATTGATTTTCTAGAACCGTAACAAGGAACCATTCACCACTAGGAGAATGAGTCCTTAGTGAGACCCGAAACAACACTTTTTCAAAAAGCTACACATCATTTTAGCATCTTAAAACCTTCCTTTTTACTATTATAATAGTTAGCTTTGTTTTTTGATTGTTAATTTCACATTATACCCCTCATAATTGAGTTAAACAAGTAGCACAAAAAGGTGTCCATTTGGTACCCCATCTTGTTGATGCACCCCTTCTTTTTTGTTGTTTCATTTTGGTGAACCCAACTTGTTGAGCATTGTATTTTTCTGATTTTGGAGTCTCTCCTTTCATCTTATATTATATCTTGCATTAATTTGGACTCATTTGTATTGAATTAGATCTCATTTAGGGTTTCTTATTTTGCATTCAAATTTGCATCTCATCTAGGTTTTAGAATTGCATTGTTTTGCATTCTTTAAATCTATAAAATACAAAAAAAAAAATAGTCATCTTGCATATCATTTAGATCACATAAAATTTCATTTGAAAATCAAAAAAAATTTACATATAAAAATAGGTCTCTTAGTCCATCATTTTGTCATATTTTTTAAATTGCATTTGATATTGCATTTACAGAAAATGAAACCGAAAATTTATTGTAGCAGACCTAAATCTGAAAATAATTAGAAAAGGATTAAATTTTTTTAAAAATGAGCTTCAAAACCATAATGTAGGACCCATTCACCCTAGGGTGAATGAGTCCCTGATTAGACCTACATCTACATTTTTGGAAATTGAATTTTTTTGTTTTGTGCTTTTGTCTACTGTTGTTAGATCTCTATTTTAGTTTGTTGAGTTTCTGTTTCATTCATTTCATTAAATCTAGCTTAAATTGGATCATTTAGTGCATTTCATTCAGAGTTTATTTTGTTGTAATGAATCAAGACCATGAGGCTATAGCATGTAAGTTTTGAATCTATAATTTTATTTTCTAGAAAATAATTGAAAGTGAGTTATTCTTCAGTTTTGCCTCTTCTATGTTGGTATCTATTGTGGTGATTTGTGTGGGTTTTGAGTAGTGTGTCCTTCATCAATTGGGAAGGGACCAAACACATTACAAACCAATCATAGAGGCTTAGTAGAAGGATCCCACAAGTGGTGAGACAACTTTAAAGATATATATATAAATAAAAGACAAGACCCAAAAAATGTACAAAAAATGATATAGGACCAGTCAACAACTAGCACACACACAAGACCAATTAATGACCTCTAAGAAGTTAGAAGCGAGCCTTAACAACATTACATTCCTTGGAAATATATTGGAGTTTTTCCACAATGGAAAAATCCTTCTGGTTATTTTTTCCAATGTTTTCTTAGTGGTAGGAGGTACACTCTACACATTCTTTCCCTTTTTCTTGGAGCTAGTTAGAGGGTCTTCCAATTCTTCATCCATGGCACGGTTGGTTTGACAACTATTCATATCTCGTTGGAACACCTAAATGGTAACAGTAGATAATTTCCTTTATATACTCAATGATCTCCTACAAACTAAGAATAATTTTATATTGGTTGTTGTGAAGATTATAAACCTCATTCCTTAATTTCATACTCTCCTCAATGGAACCAATTGTATTTTTGATCTATGTAACCTCTTTTTCTAGGTTGGCCTGATTGTTAAAGTTATTGCCATACCTCTTAGCAAATACCAATGGTTTTATCTTCCATTTCACCCAATGAATCTATAGACTTGTTGAGAACAAAAGATTCCAAGTGAACAAAGTAGTATAAGTGAACACTCATTATCATGTTAAAATTTATTTTGTATGTCATCTATGTTGCTGAAAATCACTTTAAAAACTTTGCAATTATAATTATTAAAGTATTTTTTAATTCTCAACTTTAATTTAGAAAGAAATTTTTATAGAATGAAACAAATAATGAAAATAAGTGCATAAAGTGACAATGAAATATTGGTTCATCATCATAATATGTTAGCTAATGGTGATGTGTAGAATATAAAGGATAATAATCACTAAGGATCTTGCTTTTGACATCCCTAAGAATATAGAATTCAAATTGTATAATTTTTTTAAAGAGGGTATTCAGTAGCTCTCATTAAATCACAAAAAATGTGTCCCTAAATAGTATAATATAAGATTGATTCTTTGTAAGATTTCTTTTTTCTTCTTATTGGTTTATGTTGGAGTAGAAAAATTATAAAATCTTGCAATTGTGATTATCAAAGCGGGCTATTTTTCTTAACTTTGATTTAAATAGAAAGTTTCGTAAAAATAATCAAAGAATGTAAATGATAGTAGAAAGTCATAATATGATATTTAGATGAATAAATACAATCATAAAGTTTATATTGTCAACACTCATTTTACTCAAATCTTTGGTTGATGCATTTGAATTTTTTCCTTTATACATTAAAAAATATATAAGGTTATAGTAAGGGTATTGAACTCTAAGAAAACTTTCCTGAGAATGATGTCTTTATGGTAGTGCCAAAGGAAACTCTAATAAGTAGTTTTCCATAGTCGATTAAGAAAAGTCAAGAAATGATTAATAGGCATAAATACGATATTATAAAATTTTATTTAGAGAAAAACAATATTTATGGCTCATCACATACATAACAAGAAAGATGGAATTAATGAAAAAAGATTATAAAATGACAAAAAAAAATACCCTTAAGTATATGAGGTAAACAACACTAATAAGAAGAAAAATGAATTTGATTAAAAATCATAAGAATGATGGAGAATATCATAGAACATATATGATGCAAGAAAAAAGAGGATAAAATGATCTAATAATTTATTTGAACAAATTAATCAAAATATCTTAAATAGTTTCCTCAAATTTCGTGCACTAGACTTCCCAGAAATTCTAGGATACTGATTACATACGCTACTAATAGTCTTTTCAGTTCTATACATATCTCCCATAGTTCTGAAATAACCAGAAATTGATGGTAAATTGATGTTGGAAAGGCATATTAGAAGATTGCTAGTGACATATTTCTCCGAGATTTAAGCCGAGAGGGAAATCGACGTAAAAAATGGACTTGTCTTAAGGAAATTTGCACTCTCTCTGCCAATAATAAAATGTTCCAAAACACTTCACACTAGAGAGAGTTCTCATCTAAATCCAAAAATTCTTAACATGTAAATATTTCAAAACAATATACAAAATGGTGATGATGACTGTTTAGCTATTTTTTCATCTTTTCTTTCTGAATTTCAACATCAATTGTGAGAATGCTTTCTGAAATTATAAGAGAAGTCTATGAAAGGAATAGCATGAAAATGAAAGGTGGTAATTGTTAGAATGTATTTTCTTGTAAAGGAAAAGTGTATTTTCAATGTCTTTTTGATATGTTTTTTTCTCATTTGTTTAAAATTAATGTGTAGATGATTTATATTTTTTATTCTAATTATTATTGAATTTTATTTTACACATTTTAGGGATTCGGATCTAATATTTGCACATTCTATTTAGTTTTGAGCACTTAATGCCTTAAATTTGGTTCAAGATCAAAGGTTCAAATTTATCTTGTAAATCATCAAATTCATAATTATTTCTAGACCCAAGCCCATTGAATCTCAACTAGCTATTATTCTATTTTTTAAGAATCACATCATTAAATTTATGTGCTATGGTGTTGTTAAAAAGAATAAAAATTCTATTTTATTTAATAATGGTGTGTGTTTTTCATTAACTTTGATAGAAAGATATTATCCATTATATGTACTAATAATAACACATTTTGACACTAGTGCAATTGAGATGTCATCTATGAGTTGCATTGTTACATAGGCTATAGGTGCTTTCTAAAGATTTTTTCTAAATTCTATATCACATTGTAATTTTGATTTACACTTTTCAAGATTTTATCACTATATTATTATTTTTATATTTTTTTGTTAGCATGAAAGTAAACCATATTTATCTAAGAAATACATAGAACTTTTAATTTTGCAAAAGAATATTTAGATGGTAAAAAATATATATATTTATTTATATGGTGTATGCTACCTTTAATAATTTCATTTCTATTTAAAAATTTAAGTAGTATAATTATTAAAGAGGCAGCCTAAGCCTATTTCATTTTGGTGAACCTAATGTTTGAATAAATCAAACATTCTAAATTTTTTTTTTTAGGTTTATCTCTCTCACTTTGTGAGATTTGAAATTTTATGAATTTCACTAACTAATCTATAATCTTCTCTCACCTTCTGTTATTTGTACTTGTATCAAAATCTCTATGACTTTTAGTCATTATTTTTTTATTAGGTACATTTATATCATTCCTTACTCCCTCCCACTTCCTTCCACTCTTGAGAATAACCATCATAATAGGGAATATAATTTAGGAATGAGGGGCCCTTAATGCAACCACCCATGAGAATATTAAACTAATTAGCAAACACTTTGACCATATTTAAACAAAAAAAATATGTTTTAATGATTTCAATTTCTTTCATATCAACTCTATTATAGACACCATGAGAGCTATCATTATCAAAAATTTATATTACCTTATTTTCTTATTGGAAGTGGCACACATCATACATCGTCACACCATTTGATTCTCCAATGTGCCACAATATTGTGGTCAGAGATGATAAATGTGAACAATAGAGGAAAGCTAGAAATAATTTCCATAAATTCCGTGCACTAGACTTCCCAGAAATCTTGGAATATCGATTACATACGCTACTAATAGTCTTTTCAGTTCTATTCGTATATCCCATAGTTCTGAAATGACCGAAAATGATGGTAAATTGATGTTGGAAAGGCATATTCAAAGATTGCTAGTGACATATTCTCCGAGATTTAAGCCGAGAGGGAAATCGACGTAAAAAATGGACTTGTGTTAAGGAAATTTGCACTCTTTCTCTGCCAATAATAAAATGTTCCAAAACATTTCACACTCGAGAGAGTTCTCAACTAAATTCAAAACTCTTAGCATCTAAATAATTCAAAATATTATACAAAATGGTGATGATGACTGTTTAGGTAATTTGTCAATGTTTTCTGAATTTCAACATCAATTGCAGTCAGGATGCTTTCTGAAATTAGCATGAAAATGAAAGGTGGTCATTGTTAGAGTGTATTCGCTTGTAAAGGAAAAGTGTATTTTCAATATCTTTTTGAAATTAATGTGTAGATGATTTATTTTTATGTTATAATTTACATTTGAATCTAATTATTATTGAATTTGATTTTACACATTTTAGGGATTTGGATCTAATATTCTCATGTCTTATTGAGCTTTGAACACTTCTACATTAAAATTTGGTTCAAGATCAAAGCTTCAAATATACCCTGTAAATTATCAAAATCAAAATTAATATTAGATGTAGGCCCATTGAATCTCAACTAGCTGTTACTCTATTTCTAAGAATCATATCATTAAATATATGTTCTATGTTGTTAAAAACATAAAAAGCATATTTTATTTAATGATGGTGTGTGTTTTTCATTTTTTTTTATAGAAGGATAGTATCGATTATATGTACTATTCCATTATATATATAGGGGATAATAACACATTTTGACACTAGTGCAATTGAGAATCATCTGTGAGTTGCATTGTTATTTACCCTATAGGTGCTTTCTAAGAATTTTTCTAATAACACATTTTGACACTAGTTCAATTGGCTATCATCTATGAGTTGCATTGTTACATAGGCTATACGTTCTTTCTAAGATTTTTTCTAAATTCTATATCACTCTAAAATTGTAATTTTGATTTACGCTTTTCAAGATTCTACCACTACATTATAACTATTAATTTTTTTTCAAGCAAGTAAAACCTATTGCAAGTATGAATGAGTATGGTGGTGTTCTCATTAATGTTGTCATTGATGTCAACATAGTATAGGTCATTGAAAAAAAAGGAAACAAGTGATTGCAGGTGGTGCATGCATAGTTGAGATACTATTGAGATGTTGTGAGTATATGGAGCTATCTCTGTGATGTTGCAGGTGTGCTGATATGATGAGTTACTAAGTGCCTTTGAGAAAATTAATAAATAGTAAATTGTGTGTGTTCAAAATGTAATAAAAATGTAATATTACCTTAATGATGAAGTTAAAAACACAAATCTCCGAACTATCCATACTTGCAAAAGAAAAAATAGAGAATAATATGTATGTATGTATTTATTTCAAGAAATAAAAAATCATGCTAAAAAACAAAAAAAGGGAAGAAAGGGATAAACCCTTGAGAGATCCATATACTTTTTCTTCCTCGCAACAAATTTATTAAAAAAGAAAGAACGTTGTGCAAAACATTAAATAGAAACACAATGAAGAGTTTAGGGTAAAGAAGAATATTTATGTGCTCCTTGTTGGGTTTTAGATTTAAAATATATATTTTTAAAAATAATTATGTTTACCCTCAAATATAGTCATTTTTATTTTTAAGAAAAGTGATGTAAATTTTTATTTGTGTTTAAATTGAACATGCCAAGTAATAGTTTAAACACTTTATTTAAATTAAAAATCTAAATTAGAAATAGGTTATTTTTATTTATTATCAATTAAATGGAGGTAAATGATATAATATATGTGAAGGGAAATATTAATTAGTTAACTTTACTATTATTTTTTTTCTTGAATTATAGTGGAAGGAGTGACAATATCATAAAATCTAATTAATTTTATAAGTATGAGATTATTGTTATTAATAATAAAATTAAGTTAGTGTATTGCATTCATTCTCACAAAATTTTAATTTAAATATTAGTTCAAATATTATTATGTCACTTATTTCTAAATAAGGTGATTAGATAATCAAATAATTCTATATGTTTAGTGAAATTTTGTACTAAAATTAGATTATTACTTTTTGTTTAATATATAATTCATGTAAGTCGGTCCAAGGAAATGATAAGTTCTACATTCACCTAGGAAATTTAGAGGGCGAAAAGAACTTGTACATTTTCTATTGTAATGCCATGGCTAGTGACATTTACTCCTTATTAGTTGTCTTTTTTTATATGGTGTTGTGATTAAGGTTCTACTACATTTGCTTACTTTGTTAGTGATTGTGCTTTGTTCAGCATGTCTTCATTCTACTGTGCATGTAAAATTTTTTAATTTGCATTTTTAAGTACTACAATGAGTAGTCTAACACTTAGTATTATTAAATTATAAAAAATGGTTTATATGTGTTATTCATTTGTACATTTATGTATAGGTGGGCCTTAAAATACAAAAAATGTCTTCTTATGAGTTGAGAAAAATATGTTTGTTAACTAGCACATTTGACATGTAATTAAAAAATTTATATTTTTTGTAAGTGATAATCAAATCATGTGTGTAAAGGTTTGATTATGATAAATTGGTGACATAGGAGCATCAAATGGTGTAGGGGAATCTTGCATCACCCAAAAAATTCTTTTTTCCTTAATTTCTTTAATTTTTTTGAGTTTCATGATGGCATTTAAGGGTGTAAGATAGTAAGGAGTCAAAAATAGTGAAAAATTACCACTTACTATTTTTAGTAAGTGGGCCTAAAAACGATCATATGGACCTAAAAAATTTACCACAAGGAGAAAAACTAGAAAACATTTTTGATCATGAAATAACCATCTCAATACGTTGCATGGTTTGAGAGATATTAAAGTTTTTGTCCGAAAAAATTTCTCCAATGCAGCTTCAAATTCAGATATGAAGACTTTAGAGGCCCCAAAAGAGATTGAAAGGTTGGAAAATCAACCTTTGGTGGGTTCAAGTGTTGTATATTTGTTCAAGAGCTTTACAATGTGTTGGAGCACTCAAGAGCAATTGCAAGCCAAACCAACCTTCACAAATGAACCAAAGAAGCATAAGAAGCTATTTCACTAGGAGTGAAAACAAATGCATTGAGACATGATGATACATAATGTACAAAGTTCCTTTAAAAGGCATGAAAAATGGTTGACGGGTGAGAAAATTCCTAGTATGGGAAAAAACTGAATAACAAATGCACTATTAACCCTATGTAGACTTAAGATGGTGAAAAATATTCATGCTAACACCCCCGTTAAGTGAAACTTAGGGAAACTAAAAAAGAAAAATGAAGATGCAATATGGGTTGTAGCTACAAAACCATGTTAGGTACCCATTTACAATGAAAAAAAAAGAAAATCTCTCACAACTAGAGAAAAGGAGAAAAAATCTATGGGAAAAAATCCCTCTCCAAAAGAGAAAAAAGAAAAAAAAATGATGCATGGATGGAGGACTCAATCACACCCCCAAGGACTATATACATAATGTATATACAATTGGTGATCCCCCCATATGAAGGAAAAAGAGAGATATTATATCCCCTCATAATGAAGAAGCTCCAATGCCAATGAAGTATGCCTAAAAACAAAATATGACCCAATGCCTACAAGAAACACCTCTCCCCTTAGGAAGAAACAATTCCACCAAAAGAATCCACTCCATGTACAATTGCAAAGAGGGAGAAAGTCTCCAAATAGAAATCTCTGAAGAGTGAGGAGTCTCCAAGCATGAATAATCCACCACATAATCATGATTAAAAACAATCAAGAAATGTGACAAATCAATTGAAGGATCATCAATGTCAATCTCTAAAGACAATCTAGATGTATCAACAACTATGTTGAAACTATCATAAAAGAGGATAGAAATCCCATCATGTATGTCTCCCAAATTTGCAAGATGAGACTCCATAAACAAATCAGAGATGTCTGCCAAATACTCATCCAATGAAGCAAGATCTAAAAAAATATGACCAACCTACTCAAGAGAAGAATTCAAATAAGTAGGAGGTGAAGGAGGAGGAATCTCAACACTAGTATCAAGAGCACCAAGATTCAAGTGAACAAACTTCTCCTTAGAAACATGATTCACCCTTGATGGAAGGGTATGAACATTAGCGAAAGAAACATCATCATCAGGAATAAAATGAGAAAAATAATATAAGTGAGATGCACAATCCACCACCCATGTAGCAATGATATCTTTCTAAGTCAGTATGCTCTGAATGTATACATGATCAACAATGAACTCAACTATCTTACCTTCTGCACCATGAGTAATTAGATAAACTGAAAGAAGATTAGTGGTCAAGGAGGGTACATAAAGAACATCATTAAAAGGTCCTTCACCCATATCAATATAACCTTTTCCACAAACTTTCATGTATGTATTATTACCCATCAAAATGTTAGGTGAAATACAAGGCTAAAAAGAAGAGAACATGTCCATAGAAGATGTCGTATGAAATGATGCACCTGAATCAAGAAGCCATTGCCCACTTTTAGGAATAGTGGAAACCAAGAGTGCTTTACCTTTCATCACATTAGAAAAACCTACATTCCTAGTCTATGATGGTTTGGATGATGATGCAAATGAACATGCAAAAGAAGAAGGAGAATCTGACGAGGGAAGTGAGATGTTGTTCTTTTGAAGAAGGTTAGTAAGCTCATCAATCTTCTTAGTATAACACCTATGCTCATTATGTCCAGATCTCTTACAATAAGCACATTTGATATTTTTCTTTTGTGATGGTTCCTCTTTGGAAGAGGTTTTGGTCTCAATAGTAGGATCCTTAACTTTCTCATTAGACTTAGAATCCTTATTTTGTTTCTTGTTCTTGCCACTTGAAGATTGAGCCATCAAGGCATGAATCTTAGGAAGAGCATCCATCTGGATCAACTTGGCTTGATCCCTAGCCATTCAATCACAAAGTACCTCAAAGGAAGGCATATTATGATCTTCTCCCATGGAATTCATAGTAGAATAGAAGGTAGAGGCAAACACTGAAAATGACCTCTCATTTTTGACAAGATCAAGAATATACCCTCATCATCATTTTTGGCATGACCACACCCTTTCAGTTGTGACAAGATCAATTTTAACTATGCAAGGTAATCCTAAATAGTGGGAACAACATCTGGAGAGAGAGGTGAGATCAGCTTCAAGTTGTAAGATTTTGAACTAGTTTACTTTTCAATACAACTCAGCAAGCTTATCCCATACTTCTTTAGGTGTCTTACAATTAGTAATGTGAAAAAAAATATCGTCAATCACATGGAGACCTATGAGCCCTCTATCCTCATCCATTTTGTTTCTATGAACACACTTCTGAAAATCCTTAGTGAACTCAGGTTGTTTAGCATCCAACATTTTCTAAAGCCCCTAAGTGCAACAATTGTGACATTTTGAGCTTCCATGTGTGGTAGTTGTGTTGGGTAAGTGGTTATATTTTCAGTTCTAACATGATGAACACAAAAGGAGAGTAATACGCTACTTATATCCCCCCAAAATGAATAGAACCAAGAATGTGCAATTCTCCAAAAGAAACTTTTTCCAAAAGACACCAAATTTGAGTACCTCTTTCACAAACTACTACAAAATATCTCCACAATCTTGCCACCAATAACTCCATGCCACCTCTACAAGTTACTCCACAGAAAATGAGCAATCAAGTCACCACCAAAATTTCCACATGAGCCTTAACTCACAAAACAATGAAGCAAAATAGTGGGTATTTAAATGGCTAAAACATTCACACATAGCCAATGTGGGATCATTCACACATAGCCAATGTGGGATTATTGTTTGTGACCAAGTAAAACAACAGTGAATTTTTTATGCCCAACAAAAGATGGAAACCGTATTTAGGGGAAAATCTTTAGGAAAAAATGCCCAAATTTGTTTCAAAAAAATCAAATGCCACTTCAAACAAAAAATTGGACCTCTTATTAGAAAAAACATGCTACAAGAGGTTTTAGAGAATTTGAGTGGCCACTAGTGAGGTTATTGCACCCACCAATAGAGATTTATACCTCTAAAATATTCAAATGTATCTAAAAGATAATCGTAACTTTGTACAACCTGTTCAAATCATTGCCTCATTAATGATTTAGGCTTCTTATCAGAAAAATACACATTACTAGAGGGTTTTGACAACCTACAAATAGAAACTCATTCCTCAGATAAATCGTTTGAGGCTTCAATTGGCCTCCACAATAGTCCATAGATAAAAATCACTATAAAAAAAAGCCTTCAAAAATGTGAATGACCCCTCAAGTCATCCTCTTCTTCTTAGCAAAAATAGACAGCCAACAATGAATTTGATGCCCCTTCAAGCAATAATGAAATCAATGGAAAATATTTTCAATAGTAGATACCTGTGTCCCAACTTTCACACACAGGTCTCCTCAGGGAGTGAATTTTATGAGGCCAAACATTTCAATCACCAAGGATTTGTTCCATGTTGCACCAAATGGAACCAAGAAAAATGCCTTCGCAAAACATAGCCTCTAGATAAAATGCACCAAGCCTAAAAAAAAAATGTTCAAATTAGAACTCCAAACACCTCTAGATGCAACCAAATTGACTTCCAACAACAAATTAATTCCTAGAATCAACAAGAGGAAATTTGTTCCTTCAAAGCACAAAAAGTCTTAATTCTCACCTAACAAAAACTCTCATGGAAGCTGGTTGCAGTAGATTGTTGATGGTGTTTTTATGCACTTCTCAACACAGGCAGTGCATAGGTGCACTACCTCTCTTGAAAGACAATCTCCCACAATCGAGTTGCAGAACACTATCCCAAGGTCTCTCGGGTGTCAGGTCATGACAATGCTAAGATACCTCAGTAGTTTGATGTGATTTGATGGAATCACAAGGCGGCCTTACAGAAATACAAATATGGGCATAAAGCATGAAGTTGGATCTTCGAAAAGGAGTTTTTAGCATGAACGCAGTTATGTGTTGGCTGTAGGTTCAAATAGCAGTCTCAAACTCCATCTAGTTGTTAGATTTTGCTTTATAATGTGCAATGAACCTTGGTATTGTTCAGTTTCTAAAGAAAGTGAAAAAGAGCGAAGGGGAAGAAAAGTTCCTAAGCCTAAAGCTTGCTGCGAACAGTGATAATAGAGTTCCTGCAATGGACAATTCTTTCAAAATAATATCCCACTTAACCAGGGATTTCGCAGTATCATGGAAATTGTGCAATCTTCTAAGGGCTGCATATTTTTATCCTTCATTCACCACATACATGCATGAACTAAAGATAAGTGTTTGAGGAAGCTTTAATCAAGACCAGGCTAACTTTGCATAGCTATCTACCTTCAGCAAATAGCAGAAAGTATGGACTAAAGGATCATCAACAAAGCAGGAATTTTCATGAACACCAAACATCATTCCTAAGATTATCTAAATAACATGAACAGCTAACTAAACAGCAAAGAGATCTAGGCTAAACATCTAATATTAGAGAAGTGAATCAATTGACATGAGAGAAAACAAGGAAATGCACCAAGTCAATGCTATTTCTCATAAATTTCAGCAGCATGCCTTTACAACAACTCAACTCCCACTTTTGCAAATGAGGGGAGTGCTCTATTTATAGCTTTTCAAAAATCAAATGAATGGCCAAGATTCATTTCCATTGTGTGGCCACGATTCATTACAAAATAGGGTTTTACCTACCCCAAATAGATTTACAATTAAAAAACATCTTTTGTCTTTTCCCTATTTTGTCATCTAGTGGATGACACTATTTGCCTTTTCGTCTTGTAGCTAATTATTGTTTCTTTGGCTGTAGCTACTCTTCTGGGAGGTCCTCTTCCTTGGCTGGGCTATCTTGTTGCTCATCGGAGGCTGCATGCTCAATGTACTTGAGGATGACGGCCTGGAGCTTGTCGATCTCGAGGATTTCGCATCTCAACGCCTGGTAGCTCCATTCTTTGGCATTGTCTTCCAGCTGCTTCCAGTCCTCATCATAATTTGAGCCCTGATCTCTGAATAGCTCTGATCTATCGAAGGCACGTGCATCGAAACTCAGGAAGTCCATTGTAATATCTCCAGCTGTCCCGTCCTTCATTTTTTCCTCAAAGTATGACCTGACCTTTTCTGCATCCAATTGCACCGTGGGCATATCATGGCCCGTTATTAGCTTAAGGTACTCGACACATTCTGCTCAGATTTCTTTGATCCATGCAATATCCGGATCTACCCTGCTCTGGATCTGCTCCATCCTTTCTTTTCGGTTGATGAGGTCTCTGCGCTGTATGTCTACCAACCAGTGATCTTCCTTCTTCAGTTCTCGCTTTTCTTCCCATGTGCTTTCTGGCATTTGAAGGATGGCTTCAACCTTTGGGAAGGCAGAGTCGTAGATCGCCGGGAAGTTGGTGTAGAGTTTCTCTGTGCCTTCCAAGGATTGAACCAGGTCCAGGAACTTGTTGGCTATCTGGACAGCTAAGCCGATTCCTATGTTTTCGACGCTTGCAACCTGTTGGAACCAATCCTTCGTGGTCTTCTCCAAGTTTTTTCTCCTTTCCAGCTTATCTATTTGTTCCTTGGAGAGCAGTTGTGGTGTAGTTGTAGAGGTAGTAGGCAGATCATCTACTGAGGACCACTACTGAATATAATCGGTTAGGGCAGCAACCTGCGCCTTTAGCTCATCCTTGGTGATCTTGTCCTGTTTAATCAGATGCACCACCGTGGCCACTGACTCCTCTAGATGTCCGACCTTCTGTTCCCTGGTGGCTGTCCCTAGGTCGATCGTGGAGATATTGTAGCTTACTCCGGCCTGGCCAACAGTTGGCGTTGCTACTTGTGCAGCTCGGGAGCCAGAAGCATCCATGGTTATCTAGGAACGGACCTTAGGCTTCTTCTCCTTCTTTGTCACGGTTAGGGATCGAGCCAATATGGCTTCCAATCTTGACCTCGGGTTGCTCAGAACAGGAGTAGTCTTTTCAAGATGCTTTTCCAGCCAGTCGGGCATGGTGGATTTGTCCTTGGGTGTATCATGGCTGCCTTCACCCGTCTCAGTCAGAGGTAAGACTTCTACCACCTTTTCCTTTTCAAGCTCTTCCTTTTCCTTGGTAGCATCCTCCTCTTCGTCAGAGTCTTGATAAAACACGAGGCTTTTGACAGGCAGCTTGGTAGATAATATCTGAGTGGGATCCTGTTCTTTTGTTGCCTCTTCTTCCTTCTTTTCTTCAGTGGCCTCGGGTTCTGAGCTCTTCACAATGTGGGTCTTAGCCTCAATGATATCCCTTTTAGGTTGTTCTTCTTGCGGCCGTCCCTCCTCACCACGTGGCGACTGTTCCGCCTCTTCTCCAACATCCTTTGGCTGCTGAGCCAACTCTTCTTCAATGTCATCATCAAAAACCCTAATAATTTCCTTGGTGCCCGAGCCATCCTCTCCATCCCCACCCTCGGAAGAGCCTGTCTCTTCTTCCTCGTACGCAACCTTGTCAATGGTTCTATGCTGAAATTCAGGTTGCTCATAATAATCATCGGCCTCCTCCTCGATGGGCTTTGAAGCCTCCTATTCCATCTCCTCCATCTCCTTGGAAATATGCATTGTGGCCTCCATGGCCGGCGGTTGCGAAGGCTGAGCTGTTGTGAGGGCTTGGGCGAGGGCAGCCTTGAGAGCAGGGTCCATTAAAATCTACAAGAGCTCAGGAGGAAGACTCTGCAAGTGCCGTGTAATAGTCTCGGGCACGCTAGAAAGGGGAACAGGCGATGCTATCATTGCTAGAGGCAGGGAGGTGATGGGTGACATGGCAGTAGCAGAGGAAGGGGAAGTGGTCATGCTCGAGGAAGAGTCAATATTGATTATGGACCCGGCCGGGGGCGAAGAGGCAAGGTGGATCGAAATGTCCACCGCCTGTGGAGATGAGGCAGCTGCGGCCTGAGAGGTGGGCAGCACATCAGTCGGGGGAGGAAGGAGCAATGGAGGCTACACCTTTGTTCTGATTACTGTCCTTTTAAGCTCCTTGGGAGATAAGCCTCCCGTATCTTTTGTTGCTTGATCTTTGGGGTCCTCGGACTATGTTGTTTCTGCTTCTTTTCTTTTCTGGGACCTGGTGATGGGGGGAGACTTGGAAGTCTCACCAGCTGATGGGGAGGCAGCAACGTCCTCCATGGCGCTCGGCTCGCTTTTGAGTGTTTCATAAGTTAAAGTCACCCCCTGTTGCTTCAGTTGTGCCACTTGCCCATCAACCCGCTCCTTAGTGCGAGCTATAATTGGCTTCATGATAATATCGAGGTCCTCAAACTCTTGCTCATCCCAGTCGATGGAAGGGATTGCCAGGTCGGCAACCACAGGGTACCTCGGGTGCACAAGGGTGGACTCATCCTCTTCAAGTTGGTCTGGCACCGGAAACAGCTGTACTCTTCTTAAAAACTGCACTGTCATTCGCATGTAGTGTCTCTGGCGGACCTCCTTATCATCTTTACAATCCGCCCAGAAATCTTCAACATGGTACTGGTGGGCGTATGCTGGTCCTAGCGCCTTCCTGACGTGGCCGTGGGCGTCTATCCGTGGGCGAGCTGTGTACCATTCAAAGTTATATTCTTTGAGTTCCTTTTCTAAGTTGCCGGCGCATTGAGATGTCTGCAATCGATACTGGCCCTGGCCGAGGATAATGGGATAAGGGATCCCTGCCACGTGCTTATTGCCAAATATCGTTTGAATATGTTGGAGCTGCCGGGAAAGCTCTAGGAGAATAATCCTATCGTTTGGGTATCTCGGCAACTTGTTCGGCCGTTCCGTGAATCCCTAGGCACGGATGTAAGTGAACTTGGGGAATTGAATGTATAAGAAGGCATACTCCTTCAAGAGTGCCCTGGCGCTGTGAGATACCCTTCTCTCGAAGTCCCCGGCTATTAATCTGATAATGTGGCCTATGAAGGCATCATTGACCCGGCGGTACTCCTTTTTGAAGTAGCGCTATTGTAGCTAAGGGTACCGATCAAAAGGCTTAAGCCCTCGTTTGTGATCCCCATCCAGCACCATGAAGAGTCCACTATATTGCCTCTGATCTACTAAGGAGTACACTAGGTACGAGGTCATGTAGAACTTTTTGCTTTTCTTGACATTTACAAACTGCTCGTGGAAGCAGTTGCTGATGATACTCCCCCAGTCGAACGAGATCTTGGTTTTCACGTCCTCATTTCCTCGTATGATTTGCTCAATATAGTAAGCCATCCAATCTTGGAAGTAGGCAGCTACTGGGAGGCCCATGACCCTGCTTAGCATGGTCACCAAGTCGTGATAGTCCTCGGGAAGTCGCTGCGGAACAGCTCCTGGGGAACCTTTGCAGCGCTGCCCCGTCTCTCCTTTAACCAGTAAATGTTAATTAACTTTTTGCAGCCCAATGGATTGGCATCCCACGCCGCCTGACACTGCTCCAAAGTGGGGACTTGCATATGTGGGAATGTAGGAATGTGGAATGTTTTTGTGATTCCCTCCGGAGACATGTCAGCAAGAATATTCCCTTCTTTGTCCACGATTGTTTGGGTATCTGTCTGGTAGGCTTCCCGGCAAGCCATCACCAATTCAGGTGCTATCAGAGACAGAGGGAAGTCGACAGCTTTGGCAATTCCACTTTGGCGTATTAACCGGGCATTCTTTGTTTTAAGGTCCACCTTGACCCTCTGGGTGAACTCATCTATGTCCACCTGGCCTATATTAGTGTCTGAGATCTCTTTCCAGTCCGTCGAGACCTTTGACTGGAGCGGTTCACCTTGAAATTGGAACTTCATTTGGTCTTTGTCGTCTTTCCCACGAGCGGCCCTCCCAGAATTCTTACCCTTGTCCTTTTCGATAGAGGCCCCTAAAGTTCCTGCGGGCGATTCCATATATCCTGCAGGCAAAGGGCAGAGTCAGCATAAGAAAACACCAATAACGTTAATGTTAGTCCATATTGTGAGCATATCATATAACTAACCATTCAAATGCATCATAAATTTAATCCTCAGATGATATTGATTTCATTTTAGGGCAATTGAGCAATCCGGGCCCAGAGGGTCGGACTTCCCTGGCAGGAATGCTGCCAAGAAGGGAAAACATGACCGAAAGTTCCCGGAGACCCCCATTGGTCAGATTTGGATGTTCTAAGAGACCCATGATGGAGAATGGCATGATTTATGACGTGGGTCAATGTTAGATTTTCAATTTGAGTCGATTTGGATCAATTTGGGGAGCTCCGGAGGTTTTAGGCCGGAAGGCAGTCAGGCGAAGGAAGCCGACGGCGGTGGACATCAGACAGAAGTCTGGCGGCGGAAGCCCGGAGGCCAAAACCTGGGAAGCAAAAAGACGGCCGATTCCAGGTTTGGTTTAACAATTTTAGACAAGACGGCACTTGGAGCACCGGGCCCCGGAGGGCGGAATGATGTGAGGTGCAGGCCGCCGCATGCATTTTGTGATGTTTTCAATGGCGGCAGCGAAAGACAGACCGGGACCCGACGACCGGAGAGATGGGAGATGTCGGCTGCCGCAAAGTACAGATAGTGACTGTGAAGAGGCTTTCAGAGTCCGGGAGGTGGGGCGCCGCGGGATGACGGCCGCCACGAAGGGTTTTGGTAAGCTCAGGCGACAGCGGCGGTGAAAAAACCCCCGGAGCCCGTAGGTTGGGAAGCCGGCAGGTTCCACCGTGAGCGACGGCAGAACCGTCATGGAGTTCCGGGGATGAAACTCCGGACGGCCGAGCCCGAAGGGTCGTGGGGCAGCGAGGAGGACGCCGAAAGACGCCGGTCATGAGCATCTGTGGAAAACTAGAAGCGGCGGCTCGAGATCCGGGGTCCGGAGGCACAGAAGATGAATCAAAAAAACTCAATTTCCATGAAGGGCAAAAGCGGCGTAGGCGGACGGCAAAGGCTAGACCGGGACCCAGAGGGCGGGGAGCCGATGGAGGTTCGCCGCCGAGGTCAGTTTAACGCGCAGAGTGCGAAAGGCACTCCGGGGATGGAATCCCGATGACTTGGGCCCGGTCAGGGAGGCGGCCGCCGGCATGCATTCATACGCGGAATGGAGCAGCGAAGGAGGGGACCGGGCCCGAGGGGACCGGTTGCCCTGCGTGAAGAACAGCCGCGCAACGGGCAAGTTCTGGGCCGAGAGAGGGGGGATCATTGCATTGAGTTTAGGAAATTTTGAGGACATGGGTTTGGATCGCGACGGGGTGATGTTCAATTTTATGCAATTTAATTCATTGTTCACTTTAACAAAACCCACAAAAAAGATCAAAAACAGCGGGAGGGCGAACGAGGATGGCCTACCTCTAATTCGCTAAGCGGGAAGTCGATGGGATTCACCGGCAGGGTTGAGGGAGCGACGTTGATGCTGATGATTGTGATGATGCAGATTGCAGTGGGCTCCAGACGTCGGCTCTATCAATTCGCTCAAATTCGCAATGTTAAAATGACATTGGGGACCACGATTTATATACCCTATCGGTCATTAATGCTTGCATTTATTGCACGTATGATCGTGTCAAAAGTTTAGTGAGATTCAAATTTGAGTCGGTAGCGACGGCGAGGGCTTCGGGGTCCGGCAGGCAGGAAGCCACGTAACGATGGCCGTCGCATGAATTTTTGGCTATTTTGACGACGACGGCGATAGAACGCTCAGGGCCTGGAGGGCGGGGTGCGGTGGAGAGTTCGCTGCCGTAAGATTTTGCTCTTCGTCTGAACAGCGGCGGCGAGCAACACCCGGGGGCCCGAAGGTCAGGTGGCCACCGCAGGGTCACCATTGCGGACGGCGATACCGGGACAGAATTCTGGTAACAGACTTCCGGAGCTCGGGGCCCGAAGGAGCAGGGGTCGCCTGGGAAACCCTCAAAGAACCACGAACGACAAATAACAGGGCGGGCCCCGGAGGGGGGAAAGACGCCCAGGGAACATCGCCAGGGTGGCGAACGAAAGGGGGAAGCCCGATAAGGGAATCCCAGAGGCCTGGGCCCGGAGGGGCCTAGGGCTGCCCCAGAGCCAAAAAGGCCCAAGGAATCCACGAGGCCCCGGAGGGCAGCAAAAACCAAAAGGGAGAACGTAGTCAATTTTATTATGAAACTTTAGGATAATATCGACCATGCAAAATGTCAAAAAAAGAGGGGCTTGCAAAATGAGGCGACCCCGAAAGACCTGACAAGGCAAAAGAAAAGAGTGTCCCCGTTCCGAACGGGGCATGTGTGCTGAGGGCACAACAAATGGCGACTCCACTGGAGAACGCTCCAGAGCGTTCTAGGGATAAATATTCATTCAGGACCCAGAATCTCTGGTTTCGCAGACCAGAAACGGCTTCCAAGGATGAATCCGGGAGAACGAGATCCTTAATTGGGTCAGCTTACATGAAATCTCGAAAGTGTGCGCGAAGTGAGTTCATTCCTTTCCTAGGGATAGTAACCAGGGTTATTACTTTAACCAAGTGAGCTACGTAAGTTGCCTAACATCAAAAGTAACCTGGACATTGCCCTGCTGCCAGTCAGGCATTCATAGCCCCGGCGGAGTTGTCGCTACAATCTCATGGATATTTCTCTACTGCCGGCCGGGCATCCATAGCCCCGGTAGAGTTATCCGAATACCCATACGGTCATTTTTTTTTCTTTCTTAGAGTTTCTTTTTTTCTCTTTTGCTTTGATACTTCATTTCTCTTTTACCGTTTAGCTTGACCAGGTAAGCAGTGAAGCCTACAATGGGTTTGAGACTGCAGTGGTCACTGGAGTAGACTTAAAAATTTTCACTCACTTGGGTGTCGTGAAAACCATAGCACAGTCCTTCAGAATTTATTAATATGTAATTTGTGCGAGATCCGAGATGTGGGTAAGAAGATCCCGCGAAGGGTCAAGTTCTGAGTAGGAGTTAGACAGGGAAATCATTCACAGACAGCTCTGTAAAGACCGATAGTTTAGAGTGAATGTTTAGCCAGAGAACACAAAGAACGGACAGCAGAGTGAACCGCTTGTTAGGCAAGCACAGCCACCACAAAGGAGCGGGAAACCTCTTTCAAAACAAAACTGCTAGGAGGGAGAAAGTAAAAAGCGACGCAAACAAAACGCAAACAAGCAAGAAACCAACTACTCTAACCTATGCACAAGTATTTACAGCAAAGAGCTCGAAGGAGCTCAAGCTTGGAAGTAATGCTTCAGGTGCTGCCCGTTGACTGGCAACGAGATGTTTTCACCGGTTAAGTTCTTTAAGTGGAAGACATTATCTCCCAAAATCTCAGCTATCTGAAAGGGGCCAAGCCAGAGCTTGTCAAATTTATTGTGCCCCCCTTTCTTTTCATGGGCCTTGTCCCAATATAGGACCAAATCTGTAATCCTAAAGGCCTTAATTTTGGCTCGGCGGTCAAACCATCTCTTCATTATGCCCTGATGTTTGGTGAAATTTTCTATTGCGCGGTCTCAAACTTCCTCTAAATGTAAAATTTCAGCTAAACGAGCTTCCCTACTATCCCCTCCTTCATAAAAGTCGTTGATGAACTGAAGAGTCAGAATTTTTAGGTGGATGGGGAATATCAGCTCAAGGCCATAGACAAGGTGGAACGGGGAATCACCAAGGGCAGCCTTATGGCGGGTGCGATCAGCCCAAAGGGCGAAACGGAGCTGGGTATGCCAGTCCTTGGGGTTCCTATCTAGCAGCTTTTTGATCATGGTAATCAAATTCTTGTTTGTGGACTCAGCAAGGCCATTGCCCTGAGGGTAGTAATTGGATGAAAATTTGAGGGCAATCCCATAGTCGAACGCCTAGCTAGCAAATTTTAAAGAAGCGAAGGCAGGTCCATTATCACATACTAGAGCATACGGACAACCAAAGCAATTTAAAATGAAACTTTCTAATAAATCAATAACTACTTCAGTTGTATAATGCTTGCAAACTATTACTTCCGTCCATCTAGTACAATAATCAATAGCAGTTAGAATGTACCAGTGTCCTGCAGATGATGGAGGGCTTACCGGACCAATGAAGTCGAGACCCCATTGTGCAAAAGGCCTTACCTCCAGCACGGGCTGCAGTGGGACAACATCATTTCTCTCCCTGGTGGCAGCGGTTTGGCACATATGACATGAACGAACATGGCAATGGGAATCTTTGAAGACAGTTGGCCAATAGTACCCTGCCCTTAATATCTGATGTGCCGTAGAAGAACCCGAGCCATGGCATGTACCAAACTTATTATGAAATTCCCTCAAAACGCGTTCTGCTTCCTCCCTGCCGAGGCATCTTAGATAAACGCCCTCGTGATTCTTCTTATAGAGAATGGACCCCTGTAACATATAACCATGCTTTTCAATCTCAGGGCCCTCTTCTGGACTCCTTGCAGATGCGGCAGACACTTATGATTGAGCAGATAATAAACGACATCTTGGTACCACTCTCCCGAGGAGACATCTTCAAGCTGATATTGCTGTACTGTGAGTTCAAGTCTGGCCTCTGCTGCTGTTTCGGCCATTGTACGGGTGAGTGCCTGCCCTCTTACCAATTTCATTGGTTGGATCTCCATATCATATTCTTGGAGCAGGGTGACCCACTTAGCCCTCCATTCGCCCAACTCGTTTTGCATGAGAAGCGTTTTCACTGCTGGGTCAGGGACGATTGTGAACACCTTGTTGCGTAGAATGTAGTGTCTAAATTTCTTTACTCCCCTAACAAGAGCGTACGCCTGCTTTTCTATGTTGTGGTAACGCAATTCAACATCTTTGAGGGGTGCGCTCATGAAGGTGATCAGATGCTCATTTCCTTCGTCATCCTTTTGGGTCAACATACTAGCACAAGAATGCTCTGAAGCAAATGAGTAGATATAGAACAGCTTCAGATAATCTGGACTGACCAACACAGGCGCCTCGGCAATGGCCCGTTTGATTTCCTCAAAGGATTGTTTGGCCTCTGGCGTCTGGACGAAATTGATCTTTCCGAAGAAAGACTTTAATTCCTTCTTGCTGCCCGGGGGCTGAATCTTGAGTAACGACTCAATGCGCTCAGGATCAATGGAGATTCCTTACTCTGAGATGATGTGTCCGAGTAGTCTGCCTTCGGTCACTCCAAAAATGCACTTCTTGGGGTTGAGAGAAACCCTGAATTCCTGGCATATCTGAAATACTTTGCATAGGTCAGAGACGTGATCACCTCGCTTCTTGGAGAATACGGTCAAATCATCCATATAGATGATTATACATTTGCCAATCAGGTCCTTGAAAGCGATATCCATGGTGCGTTGGAAAGTGGCACCGGCGTTGATGAGCCCAAACAACATTCTTCTATATGCAAATGTCCCCCACTTAGTGGTGAATGCAGTCTTGTGGCGATCCTCGTATTGTACCATTACTTGATTATACCCGGAGTATCCATCGAGGAACGACATCATCTGTGAGCTGTTGACGATTTGCAGCACTTCATCCAGTGAAGGCACCGAATAGTTGTCCTTTTCTGAGGCGCGATTGAGATTGCAGAAATCCACGCACAATCTGATCTCTCCATTCTTTTTCCTGACCGGGACCAAGTTAGCCACCCACGTGGAATGCCTAACGGGAAAGATGATTCTTGCTGAAAGCAATTTCTGCACCTCCTTATAATTAATAGGTTCTAGCAAGACATTAATAGGGCGCTGCCGCTGATGGAATGGCCTCACCTCTGTCTTCAGAGGGATGGTATGCGTGATGATCGTATGTTTTCAAGTCTTCATAACTCCATGCCACCACATCAGGATATCTGCGCAAAGCATCTGTGATTCCCCTCTTCTCTTCGGGCGTACATACCTTCCCAATAAAAAAATTCTTGGTATCCTCGGCCGTTCCCAAGTTGTGAGCATTGCACTGGCTGCTTATAGTCTCATTTTTTGTTTGCCAGTCTTGATCCCTGATCTGATCCAAATCGAATACACGCTCCAGCTGAACCATCCCTCTGGGGATCGTGTTGGTTTTCAGATTGATAACCCCTTCTATATCCAATTCAGCCTCCTGTGGATCAGCTTCATCGATTATTTGGGCAGCAAAGACGTCAGAGCTTGTGATGAACTGGAGGATATGCTTGTCGTCATTAAAGACCTGTAGGTGGGTAACATTGTCTGGGACCGATGGCGTAGATGTCAGCTCAACAGTGAACTTCTTGAGCCTTGACAAAGAGAGGGGCTGTAACGTGCTGGCTGCTTGAGCCAAGGCATCAGCTGTGCGATTCTGAGCATGAGGGATCAATTGTATGTTGACTGCATCTAGGCCCTCTAGGAGATCCCACACCCTGTGTCTATAGTTGGTGAGTCTCCGGTCATGACAGGAGTACAATTTCCTGACCTGCTTAACCACAAGTGCGGAATCCCTGAAGATTTGTAGTACTTTCACATTTTTCCTCAAGGCCATAAGAAGGCCAAGGACTAAGGCCTCATATTCTGCTACATTATTGGTGCAATAAAACTGCAATCGATGGGCAGCAAGAAATGTCTTACCTGTTGGATTGATGAGTTCGATCCCCGCTCTAGCTCCTTGTCTTGACTTTGATCCATCAAACCAGAGCGTCCAGCACTTAGAGGATTCTGTATCTTCAGGTTTGATTGAGCTTTCATTCTCTTTTGGTTGGACAGCGGGCCTAGTGATCTTAGGAAGGCTTTCCGGGTCGAGGCAACCATCAGCAGGTGGTCCTGGTGGTGCCTCCTTTGGTGTTTCCGTCGGAGGAGCAGCGACTTTCTTAACATGCTCCACTGCTGCTTGGCATAGGCAACAGTCAAACTCAGAGTGAGCAGCATTGTGGACCCTACACCAATTCGGCAATAATAGGTCTTGGAAATTCATTCTAGCTCCTAGGCTGAGCTGATCTCTTGCGCACTTTTCCATGAAATCCTGGAAGCCATCGAGCAATCCCCAGTTGTCATCTTTATCTGGCTCATCATCAGCTTCTGCCAACATTTCTTCATCTGGGGGCATTTGCTCGGAACCCACCGAGGGACTGCATAATACCAGCAATACCTCATCTACCCGTTCTTCCTGAAGGTCAAGCTCATTTTGGTAAGCAAAAGGGCGGTAATTCCCTAAGTCGGTCCCAGCGAACAGCACCTCGCTGAGATTATTGTATTTCGTGATCATATATTTCATCTGGGGTTCACAGTCAATACGAATATGATTTGGCAGCCCCTTCCATGGCAGCCACATGTGAGACAAGTCGGTGGCGGTGTATCCATTCAACGCCTTGGTGAACTCTCTTCCTAGAATGATTCCATAGGCATCAGGTATGTCTGCCACTTAGATTTCCACAACCTGCTGTATCTGGGGGTCCGCAGCGATTTGCATGGGGATGCGGTTTATTTCGCCCACAATATTAATCTCTATTTTGTCCAGTTGGGTGACCTTCCTCTTCGAAGGCATGGGGGTGATACCAAGAGCTTTGCATACGGCCAAGGGCATGACGTTGGCAGACGCGCCTGAATCGAGCAGACAGTTGTGCAAATTCTTCCCAAAGACCCTAATAGTAGTTAGGAACAGGGGAGTTTCCGGTCTCCCTTTGAGGATGCCCACGGGTGTGTCCATTTGAGCTATTTGGCCTTTGTTCCTGTCACTGCCTGTATCCTTGGTTTGTTTAAATTGTTGGTCCTTGGGAGCCTATCTACCAGCCCTCTCTGGCTCCCTTTCAGGGTATCTACTAGCTGACTGATTCATGGGCATATGGTTCCTTCTTCCGGTGTTGTCCTGTATCTCTTGTTCTTTTCTGGGCTCTTCGAAGGTTACCCTCTTGGTCGGGGTCTCTTGTGTCATGCTAGATGAGGGAGTCCCATTCAGAACCCTAAAAAAGACGTGCCTTACAGCAGGAACCTTGAGTAATTCAAAGGCTGACAAACTAATTTTGACCTTCTTGAACTCTTCCACCACATATTCACCCATTTGCTCGATTTCAGAGCTAAAAGCCTGGCCTATGGGAGAACTAGGGGTTTGAATCTTGGTTTGCCCAGGTGGATTTTGGGTTTGGCTCTGAGGCTGACCTTGCGGTTGGTTTTGGGATTGGTTCCTGTTGAGATATTAGGCGGGTATATGAGGGAGCCCTGGGTTATTGCTAGCATTTGGATCAGGCGGGGTGGCGAAGTTGTTTGGTGGGGTAGAAGTTGTGAAGGGTCCACCAGCTTGTCTATTTCTAAGGAAATAGGGACTCAACCATTGATGGAACATGTGGACCTCATCCACAAATGACTCTTCTTCATCCACTGGACCGTTATCTACCGAATCAAAAAGCTGAGGTAAGGCTGATTTGTAACTTACCTCTTGCGCTTTCTCATCCTCGATAGGGGTGGGCTCGGCCTCGGGTTCATTGCGATCACCTCGCAGAAATGGCACCTGATTGACCACCAGACATGAGGAATCGTAGGGCTCCGATGGGACGATGTCCCTGCAGTTGGCATTGTCGATGGCATTTTGTACTTCCACTTGGAAGATTTCAGCAGCTGTCTGGAACTTAGGGTAGTCCAGCTCAGAATGCCTGCTGGTTTTGTGAAGTCGACACCATCCAGACAAAGCTACCTCGGCCAGATACACACCGCTGGATGTTCTGTCATTGCCTGCTGGTTGATCAAATGGCGTAGGGACACCATCATTGTTGGGCCTGGTGTTCCAAGTGTGGTTTTGCCTCTGAGAAGGCCTCTCTGCATTTTGATTGGAGTTCTACCCCCTCTCATGATTCTGCCCCGAGGAGGTGCCCGCTTCCCAATTATCTCTGTTGTCTCTATTGTCTCGAGACTCTCGACTGTCCCTGTTGAGATTGGCCTAGAAATTCCATTGAGAGGCTTGCAACTGATTATTCTGGTTCTTCAGATGCATCATTTCTGTGGACATCTTCTTAATCATTTCGGTCAGCTCCTCTAACTTGTCCTTCTCGGCCGCACCTCCAGGCGACGGGGCCAGATTTTGGAGAAAAGCGGACGAGGCTACCGACTGATTTTGATATGCTGGAGGAAAGTCTGGTCCTGACAAGTACAATGACGCCTGGGGCTATTGGGAATATGCTTGCTGCTGCGGAGCTATCTGGGAATAGTTGTACTGCTGCTGGGGCTGCAAATACGAAGTCGCGGGAGGCGCATAATTCAATGGCTGCCCCAGATGTGGCGCCATGGGAAATTGGGGCACCTGGTTCATGAGAGGAGTTTGGTGAGCAAACACCTAATTGAGCCCCTGGATTTGCATTGGGTGGGCGACGGGCCCCAAAGAGGGCAGCGGGCTAGAGATATTTTATCCCAAGTCCACACTTGTAATGATGGCTTCTGCATAGGTGGTCAGTAAGGTAGTAGGCGGCGGGCACATCCTTTTTACCAACACCACCGTGAGGTTATCCAGGGCCGCATTAGATTGGTAGAGCAGCAGCATCATTATGGAGGTACAGATCCTGAAGCCTCATGTGAGCCCGATTGAAGCGATCATTGAAGGAGCCAATAGGTTCGTTGACCTCCCTTCTGATGGACTTGAACTGCTGGTAAAGGTTAGCGGGGTTGACAGAAATCTTGTACTTCTGTAGGAAGACATTCTTCATCAGGGTCCATGAGGTGATCGATCCCTGCGACAGATTGATGTACCAGTAGAAGGCCTCTTCTCCCAACGAATGCGGAAAGAGGCGACACGCCACGTCCTCGTGACCCACCTGCATTTCGGTAATCGCCGTTTCAAATATCTTGATATGTTTCTTAGCTGTTCTTTGCATGTCACGTGGATGGAATTTCAAACAAAAGTCCTCTGGATTCTTGGGCATATCATTGTAGATAGCAAAGTGTATCGGCGAAGGGTTATGTGTAAGCCAAGCCATGGGGGGAGGCAGAGGTGGCACTTGCTATTGGAGAACAGGGATTTGGGGCTGTATTGGCAATACAACCATAATTTGGGGCTGCCCTTGAGCTATGGCTGCCTGGACTGTGCTTTGGGCTGAAAGGGCCAGGAGAGGAGCAAACCCCTGGCTACCGGATGGAAGATGTGCAAATGCTGTTTGAAATGGTTAGGTGGAAGATGAAGGCCAGCCAACTGAAGGTGGAGGTGAAATAGAGGCAGATGGAATGGAGGAAGAGGAAGAGGCGAAGCTGCTTCCTTGTGCTCATTTTGCCCTCATGGGAGGCTGCAATTCTTCAAATTCTCCCTTATTTGGTGCTGATCATAGAATCCTTTGAAACCTCTCTAGGGAGAATGATCTGATCCGATCCAGCTTCGTTTTATCCCTAGCTTAGTATTCCAATCGCTGCCCTCCTTCTAGCGCCAGTTCTGTTGATTGTATTATTATGCACTTCTCAACACAAGCAGTGCATAGGTGCACTACCTCTCTTGAAAGACAATCTCCCACAATCGAGTTGCAGAACACTATCCCAAGGTCTCTCGGGTGTCAAGTCATGACAATGCTAAGATACCTCAGTAGTTTGATGTGATTTGCTGGAATCACAAGGTGGCCTTACAGAAATACAAATTATGGGCATAAAGCATGAAGTTGGATCTTTGAAAATGAGTTTTTAGCATGAAGGCGGCTATGTGTTGGCTGTAGGTTCAAACAGCAGTCTCAAACTCCATCTAGTTGTTAGATTTTGCTTTATAATGTGCAATGAACCTTGGTATTGTTCAGTTTCTAAAGAAAGTGAAAAAGAGCGAAGGGGAAAAAAAGTTCCTAAGCCTAAAGCTTGCTGCGAACAGTGATAATGGAGTTCCTGCAATGGACAATTCCTTCAAAACAATATCCCACTTAACCAGGGATTTCACAGTAACATGGAAATTGTGCAATCTTCTAAGGGCTGCAGATTTTTATCCTTCATCCACCACATACATGCATGAACTAAAGATAAGTGTTTGAGGCAGTTTTAATCAAGTCCAGGCTAACTTTACACAGCTATCTACCTTCAGCAAACAGCAGGAAGTATGGACTAAGGGATCATCAACAAAGCAGAAATTTTCATGAACACCAAACAGCATTCCTAAGATTATCTAAATAACATGAATAGCTAATTAAATAGCAAAGAGATCTAGGCTAAACATCTAATATTGGAGAAGTGAATCAATTGACATGAGAGAAAACAAGGAAATGCACCAAGTCAATGCTATTTCTCATAAATTTTAGTAGCATGCCTTTACAACAACTCAACTCCCACTTTTGCAAATGAGGGGAGTGCTCTATTTATAGCTTTTCAAAAATCAAATGAATGGCCAAGATTCATTTCCATTGTGTGGCCATGATTCATTACAAAATAGGGTTTCACCTACCCCCAAATAGATTTACAATTAAAAAATATCTTTTGTCTTTTCCCTATTTTGTCATCTAGTGGATAACACTATTTGCCTTTTCGTCCTGTTGCTAATTGTTGTTTCTTTGGCTGTAACTACTCTTCTGGGAGGTCCTCTTCCTTGGCTGGGCTGTCTTGTTGCTCATCGGAGGCTACATGCTCAATGTACTTGAGGATGACGGCCTGGAGCTTTTCGATCTCGAGGATTTCACATATCAACGCCTGGTAGCTCCATTCTTTGGCGTTGTCTTCCAGCCGCTTCCAGTCCTCATCATAATTTGAGCCCTGATCTCTGAATAGCTTTGATCTATCGAAGGCACGTGCATCGAAACTCAGGAAGTCCATTGTAATATCTCCAGCTGTCCCGTCCTTCATTTTTTCCTCAAAGTATGACCTGACCTTTTCTGCATCCAATTGCACCGTGGGCATATCATGGCCCGTTATCACCTTAAGGTACTCGGCGCATTCTACTCAGATTTCTTTGATCCATGTAATATCCGGATCTACCCTGCTCTGGATCTGCTCCATCCTTTCTTTTCGGTTGATGAGGTCTCTGCGCCATATGTCTACCAGCCAGTGATCTTCCTTCTTTAGTTCTAGCTTTTCTTCCCATGTGCTTTCTGGCATTTGAAGGATGGCTTCAACCTTTGGGAAGGCAGAGTCATAAATCGCCAGGAAGTTGGTGCAGAGTTTCTTCGTGCCTTCCAAGAATTGAACCAGGTCCAGGAACTTGTTGGCTATCTGCACAGCCAAGTTGATTCCTATGTTTCCGACACTTGCAACCTGCTGGAACCAATCCTTCTTGGTCTTCTCCAAGTTTTTCCTTATTTCCAGCTTATCTATTTGTTCCTTGGAGAGCAGTTGCGGTGTAGTTGTAGAGGTAGTAGGCAGATCATCTACTGAGAACCACTGCTGAATATAATCGGTCAGGGCAGCAACCTACGCCTTTAGCTCGTCCTTGGTGATCTTGTCCTGTTTAATCAGATGCACCACCGTGGCCATCGACTCCTCCAGATGTCAGACCTTCTGTTCCCTAGTGGCTGTCCCTAGGTCGATCGTGGAGATATTGTAGCTTACTCCGGCCTGGCCAACAGTTAGCGTTGCTACTTGTGCATCCCGGGAGCCAGAAGCATCCATGGTTATCTGGGAACAAACCTTAGGCTTCTTCTCCTTCTTTGTCACGGTCAGGGATCGAGCCAAGATGGCTTCCAATCTCGACCTCGAGTCGCTCAGAACATGAGTAGTCTTTTCAAGCTGCTTTTCTAGCCAATCGGGCATGGCGGATTTGTCCTTGGGTGTATCATGGCTTCCTTCACCCATCTCAGTCAGAGGCAAGACTTCTACCGCATTTTCCTTTTCAAGCTCTTCCTTTTCCTTGGCAGCATCCTCCTCTTCGTCAGAGTCTTGATAAAACATGAGGCTTTTGACAGGCAGCTTGGTAGATAATATCTGAGTGGGATCCTGTTCTTTTGTTGCCTCTTCTTCCTTCTTTTCTTCAGTGGCCTCAGGTTCTGGGCTCTTCACAATGTGGGTCTTAGCCTCAATGATATCCCTTTTAGGCTGTTCTTCTTACGGCCGTCCCTCCTCACCATGTGGTGACTGTTCCGCCTCTTCTCCAACATCCTTTGGCTGCTGAGCCAACTCTTCTTCAACGTCATCATCAAAAACCCTAATAATTTCCTTGGCGCCCGAGCCATCCTTTCCATCCCCGCCCTCGGAAGAGCCTGTCTCTTCTTCCTCGTAGGCAACCTTGTCGATCGTTATATGCTCAAATTCAGGTTGCTCATAATAATCATCGGCCTCCTCCTCGATGGGCTTCGAAGCCTCCTGTTCCATCTCCTCCATCTCCTTGAAAATCTGCATTGTGGCCTCCATGGCTAGCGGACCTGTTGGCGGTTGCGAAGGCTGAGCTGTTGCGAGGGCTTGGGTGAGGGCAGCCTGGAGAGCAGGGTCCATTAAAATCTGTGAGAGCTCAGGAGGAAGACTCTGCAAGTGTCGTGTAATAGCCTCGAGCACGCTAGAAAGGGGAATAGGCGATGCTATCGTTGCCAGAGGCAAGGAGGTGATGGGTGACATTGCAGCAGCAGAGGAAGGGGAAGTGGTCATGCTCGAGGAAGAGTCAATATTTATTATGGACCCGGCCATGGGCGAAGAGGCAAAGTGGACTGAAATGTCCACTGCCTGTGGAGATGAGGCGGCTGCGGCCTGAGAGGTGGGCAGCACATCAGTCGAGGGAGGAAGGAGCAATGGAGGCTGCGCCTTTGTTGTGATTACTGTCCTTTTAAGCTTCTTAGGAGATGAGCCTCTTGTATCCTTTGTTTCTTTTTCTTTGGGGTCCCCAGACTGTGCTATTTTTGCTTCTTTTCTTTTCTGGGACCTGGTGATGGGGGGAGACTTGGAAGTCTCACCAGCTGATGGGGAGGCAGCAATGTCCTCCGTGGCGCTCGGCTCACTTTTGAGCACTCCATAAGTTAAAGTCACCCCCTGTTGCTTCAATTGTGCCACTTGCCCATCAACCCACTCCTTAGTGCGAGCTATAATTGGCTTCGTGATAATATCTAGGTCCTCGACCTCTTGCTCATCCTAGTCGATGGAAGGGATTGCTAGGTCGACAACCGCAGGGTACCTCGGGTGCACAATGGTGGACTCATCCTCTTCAAGTTGGTCTGGCACCAGAAACAGCTGTACTCTCCTTAAAAACTACACTGTCATTCGCATGTAGTGTCTCTGGCGGACCTCCTTATCATCTTTACAATCCGCCCAGAAATCTTCAACATGGTACTGGTGGGTGTATACTGGTCCTAGCGCCTTCCTGACGTGGCTGTGGGGGTCTATCCGTGGGCGAGCCGTGTACCATTCAAAGTTATATTCTTTGAGTTCCTTTTCTGAGTTGCTGGCGCATTGAGATGTCTGCAATCGATACTGGCCCTGGCCGAGGATCATGGGATAAGGGATCCCTGCCACGTGCTTATTGCCAAAGATCGTTTGAATATGTTGGAGCTACCAGGAAAGCTCTAGGAGAATAATCCTATCGTTTGGGTATCTCGGCAACTTGTTCGGCCATTCCATGAATCCCTAGGCATAGATGTAAGTGAACTTGGGGAATTGAATGTATAAGAAGGCATACTCCTTCAAGAGTGCCCTGGCGCTATGAGATACCCTTCTCTCGAAGTCCCCGGCTATCAATCTGAAAATGTGGCCTATGAAGGCATCATTGACCCATCGGTACTCCTTTTTGAAGTAGCGGTATTGTAGCTGAGGGTACCGGTCAAAAGGCTTAAGCCCTCATTTGTGATCCCCATCCAGTGCCATGAAGAGTCCACTATATTGCCTCTGATCTACCAAGGAGTACACCAGATACGAGGTCATGTAGAACTTGTTGCTTTTCTTGACATTTACAAACTGCTCGTGGAAGCAATTGCTGATGATACTCCCCCAGTCGAACGAGATCTTAGTTTTCACGTCCTTATTTCCTCGTATGATTTGCTCAATATAGTAAGCCATCCACTACTGGAAGTAGGCGGCTGCTGGGAGGCCCATGACCCTGCTTAGCATGGTCACCAAGTCGTGATAGTCCTCGTGGAAGTCACTGCGGAATAGCTCCTGGGGAACCTTTGCAGCGCTGCCCCGTCTCTCCTTTAACCAGTAAATGTTAATTGACTTTTTGCAGCCCAATGGATTGACATCCCACGTCGCCTGACACTGCTCCAAAGTGGGGACTTGCATATGTGGGAATGTAGGAATGTGGAATGTTTTTGTGATTCCCTCCGGAGAGATGTCAGCAAGAATATTCCCTTCTTTGTCCATGATTGTTCAGGTATCCGTCTGGTAGGCTTCCCGGCAAGCCATCACCAATTCAGGTGCTATCAGAGACGGAGGGAAGCTGGTAGCTTTGGCAATTCCACTTTGGCGTATTAACCGGGCTTTCTTTGTTTTAGGGTCCACCTTGACCCTCTGGGTGAACTCATCTATGTCCACCTGGCCTATATTGGTGTCTGTGATCTATTTCCAGTCCATCGAGACCTTTGACTGGAGCAGTTCACCTTGAAATTGGAACTTCATTTGGTTTTTGTTGTCTTTCCCACGAGCGGCCCTCCCAGACTTCTTACCCTTGTCCTTTTCGGTAGAGGCCCCTGAAGTTTCTACGACTGATTCCATATATCCTGCAGGCAAAGGGCGGAGTCAGCACAAGAAAACACTAATAACATTAATGTTAGTCCGTATTGTGAGAATATCATATAACTAACCATTCAAATGCATCATAAATTTAATCCTCAGATGATATCGATTTCATTTTAGGGCAATTGAGCAATCCGGGCCCAGAGGGCCGGACTTCCCTGGCAGGAATGCTGCTAAGAAGGGAAAACACGACCGAAAGTTCCCGGAGACCCCCGTTGGTTAGATTTGGATGTTCTAAGAGACCCATGATGGAGAATGGCATGATTTATGACGTGGGTCAACGTTAGATTTTCAATTTGAATCGATTTGGGGAGCTTCGGAGGTTTCAGGCTAGAAGGTAGTCAGGCGAAGGAAGCCGGCGGCAGCGGACATCAGACGGAAGTCCGGCGGCGGAAGCCCGGAGGCTGGAACCCGGGAAGTAAAAAGAGGGCTGATTCCAGGTTTGGTTTAACAATTTTAGACAAGACGACACTTGGAGCACCGGGCCCCGGAGGGCGGAATGACGTGAGGTGCAGGCCGCCGCATGCATGTTGTGATGTTTTCAACGGCGGTGGCGAAAGACAGACCGGGACTCGGCGACCGGAGAGATGGGAGATGTCGGCTGCCGCAAAGTACAGATAGTGACTGTGAAGAGGCTTCCGGAGTCCGGGAGGCGGGGCGCCGCAGGATGACGGTCGCCGTGAAGGGTTTAGGTAAGCTCGGGCGATGGCGGCGGCGAAAAGACCCCTGGAGCCCGTAGGTCGGGAAGCCGGCAGGGTTCTGCCATGAGCGACGGCGGAACCGTC